>JAQIWX010000019.1:0-44782 GCA_034696785.1 Lepidocyrtus cyaneus | reverse complement strand
AATCATACACAAGTCATGAATCGAATGCTAACTGCTATTCCTCATCATGCTGTTGATTTTTTAATACGAAGACAATTGATTGACAAAAAAAATGTTTCGTTTGATTGTTTTCATCTGATAACTACGATGAAATAACTGTGATTTATCCAATGCAGAGGCAATTAAATACGCCATGTCATAAGTAAGTGTATTTAAAAGGGAAAATCTGTGAGTTGATTATTCCTATTTATACTTAGCCTTTCCCCACATGTTATCATTTTCCTTGAATTATGAGCTTCTGTTGTGGTGTGATGATGATATTATGGTTTTACTACAACATAACTTAATTTTCTACTTCTCCTATTTTTCACCAAGAC
This sequence comes from Lepidocyrtus cyaneus, assembly GCA_034696785.1. Lineage (NCBI taxonomy): Eukaryota > Metazoa > Arthropoda > Collembola > Entomobryomorpha > Entomobryidae > Lepidocyrtus > Lepidocyrtus cyaneus. The sequence goes on along the minus strand of JAQIWX010000019.1, from coordinate 44,426 downwards.
CATCTGCCACAAATCCCCGATACTGCGAAAACATTGCATCCTCATTCACGAGTAACTGTTCTAATACCGTTCTTTTAATTTCTAATACTAAAAAATGAAAAATCAAAAACATTGAATTCAACATTTCTGCCCTACATATTGAAGCTTATCATCATTTGAACATGGTTTTTAAAGCTCATATGCAATTCATCTTTAAACAACCACAACTATTGCCGGTCAAACATAAATTACGCAGAAAGCTTTAAACTTTTTAGGTTTTACATCAATTCTGTCTACTTTACTTTACTTTACTTAAGAAGACGCAAACAAAAAGGAATATTAAACTAAAGGGCATTCACGCCAGCCAGCTTCAGCACATTTAGCTCAGCCAGCTAAATGACAAGTTAGGAAACAACGAACACAACTTAATTTTAAAATGAAGAGCATTCCTCATTTGATTTTATTTCATATCTCTCTGTAAACAAAAGCTTCACTATCATTGTTATTTACCTTAATCGCGTTTCATGTACACCAAAATTTTACATTAAGTTACGAGCTGTTTTAAAATGAGAACTGAGGCGTGAGCCAGAAGAGCCCACTGATTATGATTTTACGTAGGTTAATGTGTTATCTTCTTTACTTTTGTACCATGCATGCACATATTTTATTTATGGGCTCACTCACACTTTATTGTTTAGAGAAGATAAGGTAGGATTAATTAGATATCAACATCGACATAGCCAAAACAATACGTAATAACGTAATATTTACTTCAATGCCTCCCTCTGATAATTAAATAACATGCTGTGTGTTCCCAAGCCATGATCAAAAGCCATTTTATTACATTAATATTATCCCAAATATCATCACATTTACAACCAAGCTGCCAGAGTAATATCCAAGAGAGCCGTGCCCTTACCCTTAACGAATGTGTAGGTATTGTTTCGGCAAAATAATAATGTCAGGAATGTTACGAAATTATCTCACAGTTATCTACACGAAAATTCGGTAAGTTTTTAATACAACTCGTAAAAAGCCTACTTCTTTAAAACTGTATACAGCTTGTCGTGTCCACCGTTACTACTCCACCAAACCAAGCTCTGTAATTCACCAGTCGGCCAGTCCCTAATTTCAACAGTCAACATGATAACGACAGCGTATTAATATTTTTAAAAATATGTTATTACTCTTGTATTACTTACATGATATGATAAGGATGATTATGCAAAATTATATTAATTATATTCATTCATCATAACATGAACTCGGATTTGCTTGTGACAGCTGAACAGTAACAGAAACACTTAGCTTGCAGAAAAAAATTCTCACTCTTTGGTCCTCAACAAGAGCAAATTCCCATGACATAGACCATTTTTAAACTTCATGTTATGCGATCATCATCATCATATCAATGCTATTTGATGCACATGCACATTTAATTTGCGCATGACAATTTTTGCTTTCATAACAATTCTGCACATTGGGATTGGGAGCATCACCGCTAGAAGCATGTTCTAAACGCAATGTTGTTGCAACGCAAATCTACTTCAAGAAATTTTTATTCAGTGAACTTCACTACTGAATTATGATCGGATGAAATTAGTCCCCACTTGGCGTACCTACTAGAGCAGCACAGATATAAGAGTTTTCAAGAGAATTAAGAAGAATGCTATACTTGCTTATATGATTCTGTTGACAATCTCTTATAGTAAGTATTGAACTGATTCCCTACCAGTTCCACATAAATCATATAATATGTTTCTACCTACATAAATCACCCCACTACATAATGTTAACAGCATAATCAAAACTAATTTAAACTATTAATACTGTTCAAACTACAGTAGAATAATTGATATTCATCATCCTCCTCAGGTTATTTTCTTTCATATTAGCTCATCTCATCTTCTGGGGAGTGCTTTATGATCCTTATATTATTTGAGAAGCTCTTCAATTTCGTTAACTACTGTGCAAGAAATATGATGAGTGCTTTTTTACAATATAGTCAACTGAGCGAAGGGAAAAAAATACATTTGAACAAAACTGATGGGATGATGATTGAGGCGATGATGTTCAGAATTAAATGTGCTGAATTTATTGTTCTGCTTTTTTGCCTTCATTTTTACAAGACTCTTCCATGTCGTTGTAATGTGCTTTCATTGTCAGTTTTTACTCCCATTTGGTATGTACTCCCATGATGAGCCGTTATCTCCTTTACTACCTATTCCTCTATGGTCTGATGATGATGATGGGAGATGATGATAAGGACACGAGATAATTTTCCAAATGCGAGATGAATTCACCAAAACGTAGGATGCTCTTGGTGCTCGTATTTTCGTCAGTTTTTTAAATGGCAACAGAAGAAATGTCACCTTGATTTTTCCTCGTCATTTTTATTATTATACGCCTAAGCGGAACCTTTTATTCTTTAAGGATTGTTGTAAAGAAACAAAATACTTGAATGATCTATATCGTAACAACTGTGCGTGTAGGTGTATGCTTTGTATTGACTTTACAATGCCAAGGCTTCCCCTTATAAATAGTCATGATTGATCAAAAGCCCTCACAATTTGCTGTCGCATGCATCAACATGATATGATAATCATCCCACTGACTACTGAACTGATTTCAGTTTTTTAACGAACAATCATTATATAAAGAAGACTTACAGAGGGATGAGATGTTTAGAAAAGCACAAAAAATATGACAAATCAGAGCTCTTCATTTTGAATTGAAGAGGTGTTCTCACGAAGCTACTCAATGTTGAGTATATAATGATAATTATTTGTATTTTCAAGGCATAAAATGACTCCAAATTGGTGCGTAAGTAGGAGTCGGAGTCGAATGAGTAGGGTGTGCTCGCGAATACAATAACGAATAATAATAACAACAATAATATCAGATTTCTACTGTGTTTAGTTCCTTGTAATCATCGACTGACTCATTGACTATTTTGATTGCTTTAAAAAAAAATAAGCAGGCAGACATACAGGAATTACGGTAAAGTTCATTGTATCTCTAAAAGAGAACAGAAGAGTAGAGTGAGTGGAGTATTCCCTCCTATTATTACCATACAATGTATCAAACGAAAGAAAAACAATACTAATGAAAATTCAAAAACATGTAAATAAGACGGTATTAGCATTATTTGTTTCTAATTAAGCTGCCAACTATTTATACCACACGAACTAACCCTGCCACACTGAAACTGATTGCTTATTAAATACCTGCTTACGCAACAGTGGAATTGTCTACATTTTATTATAACATTTTTCTAGTTCTGCTATGTTAAGGGGACCCCTGAGGGTATGACTATTGCAGTTTAAAGCTTCATATTATTAACTATCCCATTAATGAGCTGACAATTGAAATATTTTCTTACACGGAGACAGGGACAGTTCAATATATCACACGTTCTATATAGAACACAGAATGGATGGATTTCAATCAAAAGGGTTATATATGATTACGAGGATGCTTCTGACTGTGTGAAGAAGCCCTTTTTGTACAATGTGCCATTACCGAGATAATTATCGCCAACTAAATGAGTGTATTGTAAACAAAAGGGAAAGAGCTAATACATATATCATCCATCCGATCCCTGACGTAGCTGATCATTATTACTCTAATAATAATACCAATCCCATTAATAATAATATATGAAATAAATAAGAGACGACATGACATATTATGAGTAACTTCGCAGAATACGCACTTTGCTTTTATTTAAGAAGGACAATGACTGAAGGGAAGACTTGAAGGAACATTAAAAAAAGAGGGAAAATGCTAAATCTTTTCTTGTAAACACATTCACTTTCTGATTTAAAGCACTTCTATCCTTATCGTCTTGCTAAATGGTATTTTAAAGATAAAAAAAAGCAGCGGAGCAAGAAGACGAAAAATCGGCAATTTTTTAACTGTGGAAATAGGGAAGCCTACTCACTCACATTCAATCGTGAGCACTTTTAAAAGTGCTATTCTACACGCGCTTTATCTGTTGCGAAAGAGCCAACAGTCAACCCACGAATAATATGAATGGCAGGAATAAAACAATGTTTAATCATAATCCTTTATCCTTTGAAATTATCGAAAGGGCAAATGGCAAATGTCAGAATATCACTTAATTATGTGATGGAGTAGAGAATGTTACTGCATCATTGCATTGCATCGTCATCATTGTCTACCAGCCTGCTGCCTTCTACTTTTATTAAGTAAAAAAAACATTAATCTGTTGAAGACTAAGACTTTAGTGAGCTAATCAAATGCAGCAGACCAAAATCCGATGAAAATGTGCAGAAATTGTGTAACTGCCAATTTATGTAAACAAAAAATACATTTGGGACACGTGACACCTTCTCCTTTAACAAAAATTGGTGGTATATAATGAAATGGTTATACACATATATCTAGTGTAAATATATCCTTAAATCATGACGGGTTAAAGATTTGAATTAGCAAAGTTTTCACGGAGCCATCAGCCAAAATGACGCAGATTCATGGGACTCCGCAAAATCTCATCTTTCCGTGCAGCCAAGATCATTTCTAGAGAGAAATATCAACAACTAAAATCATAAGGGAAAGATCAGGATTCGCACACCATATTTTTCGTCCCCGAGCTGATTTTTGTTTGGGATCTAACATGATATGAATTGGATATGACGATGACTAGACTAAGGTATGTTGGGTTACGCTATGATAGCACAGTATGGTGCACTTTTCACACTAACGCCAACATGCGAAAAGAATGCCCTCTTCTCTTTTTATGACACTTCCTTTTTCGTCAACCGTTTCCTTTTTTGTACCACATGCCATGCACAAACTACCAACATCCAAATCCAATATGCTGCAACAACCCAGTCAAGACAACTTTGTATCAAAACAAACCTCCCGAGATGAACGCGGTGAACGATCGGCGTCTAAAGAGAAGTTAGTTTTTGTCGTTGTCGTAGGCGTCATTATCGTCATGATCTTCATCAAGTATCTGCCTGCACCATCCGCATCAACTTGTTGCTCTGCAGATTTGCTGAGTCTCTCACTTCATCCATGCAAAATAAAATGCAGACTATCACCAACTCTCCAACTTAGCTCCCTTCACAGTAGGTAATGCAACAACGCAACGTAATCTAGTCAAAATAATCAGCAGAACATTCTCTTTTGTTCAGCCTAGACATAATTTTCTTCATAGCTTCTTCCTTGCCTTGCCAAAAATTGTGCTTAAATATTAATGAGTATTTAGCCCTTTTGAGTCCCTTCAAGTTCTTCGTCATCATGAAAATGGAATGTGCAAAAACATATCAGAGCAAGCAAAACCAAAGCTGTTTTTGGTTCTCGCTTACTAACAATATGCAGAATGAAGAATATCTCAGCCAGTGTCAGTATTTCATGTAGGTAGTAAAGAATTCGCATAAAATTTATACAGACACATGAGAATGAAAAAAGATTCATGCTTCAAAGCGTGAGCAAAGGAATTGTCAAGAAGAATAGGTAAAACTTAAAATACCTATGCCGTGCCATACGTAACGTTACAAATGTCTGTAGCTGAGGTTAATGTTACGTTCGTCCTATTATAACTTTTTTAACATTTACACACGTAACCTGTCTATAAGACTCTGCAAAGAAGTGACAGGCAAAGCTCATAATAATAACGAAAATGCTAATGCATATACTTCGCTATTTTTATTTTATTTCACGACCGTGACGATCCTGACTATGACTATGGCCCTGAAGAAGGAGCATAACATTACATAACTAAAGGAACAATATTACGTCTCTATGAGCATTCTTCTTAAATGATAATGATGTTGATGATCGATCATCATTTTTTGTGTCTTTCTTCCAACACGAAATTCGCAAGACAAGACAATCGAAAAAACTGCAATTGAGTTTGAGACAAAAAGCTAAAAATCCTTTACCTGACTTAATGATCTCTAAAAAAATATTTTAAGTTTTGCATGTGGACGTAGTTCATCATAAAAAGCTTTTGAATAATCTGAATAATATTTTTTTAGAATTTGGAAAGATGAAACTCAGCATTCGTTTTTGAATATGATTATTCCTTCTCTGTCGGAAATTGAAATCGTATTTTCCCATCATTGATCATGTTATCCTTATAAAAAGCGCAGAAATTTTATGTAATTTAATATCGATGATGGTTGTGGTTCTCACAGCGGAATAGAATGAAAGCGAAATAGATTTACATAAAAAGCACATGCTTAGGTAATATAAAGCAGCTCAATTCGCCAGCTATATAAATAAGAGTAGGATAATAATGAGGAACTAAATAAAATTATTTCGATTTTCACTTACCCACAATTCTGTCCCCCAACTCATCTTGACTCTGTTCAATTTACACCGTTCTCCCCATAAATAATTAAAATCCTTTCTTCTACTGAAGGATGCTTTACTGGAAAGCGGTTTACGGATGAGGGGCGCTCAAAAACAGTTCTACATGTAGTGGTGGTGGCGAAGGTGATTTTAATGACGATCTTGATTATTACGAAAGTTGATACGATGTGAACAAGTAATCCATCTACTTGCTTGGTAAAATAATCCCTTTTCTTCAAAAGTCCACCACAACTACAACCACACACAAAACACTGTTTCACACAAGTAAATCGAATCCAAGTGCTTTTACAATTCTCCTTGGAATTAAAACTAGAGCAGTGAATTCGTAATCAACAAACAAACTCCAAACAAACCTGAAATTATCCGCAGTGAATATCCTCCTTTCTCCTCAGCTCCGCTCCGGCCCGAAGTCCAGACAAGCACAAGACTAAAAAACGCACTCTTTTTTAACGTCTCTCTCTTCCTTCGCTTCCGCTTCTTTCTCTCCAATTCTAGGAACCGCACACGAGGTACATTGCAATTGGATGCGGATGTTTCTCTTCTCACTTCCTTCTGATTCACAAAATTTACCCAAAAACCAAAAGTCAAATGGGATGTTTATGTTGCAGCAACTACACTACTACAACAACAGCAGGTCCTTGCTTGGTCTTCGTGCTTCGAGAGCCGCAATTGCAACAACTCATTCGACGATGATGATCTCCACAAAATAAAACGTTTTTTGGAACTTCACAGCTCGTTGGAAGCTTTCTTCTTCCAAGAACTGGACGGACTCGTCTAGAAAAATATTTGCACTGAACACATGGGCTCCACTTCCGTTCGGGTTTCTGCGCGTTCAGTCAGAATAGAATCCTCGAGACAGACAGTCGAGACCGGATCATGCGCTTTTCTTTTCCAGTCCAGAATGTTTTTTTTTGCTTTTACAGATGCTTGTGTGATATATCGACGCGTCGTCGATGTATTACGTGTTTGCAGATAAGATTGATGATGGAAGGACACACGGATATTTTGGCTTCCAATTCCAATCTCCAATTTCGGAAGAACCTTCAACGTCAAACTGATTTGCGCTTTTTCTGCAGTCTTTTCACAAACTGGTCGACAAGCGATATGACGTCTGAGTCTGCTGTAAAAACTGCATTAGCAACAGCAACACGATACCACTTCCAGTCCAAATACAGTTGAATTTGCTGATAACAACGTGTTGTTGTTCATATGAGGAAGGTTTTACTCTGTAAATTAGAATCAAACAGGAAAACCCATTATATTACAGTGGTTTACAACAAAAATAAAAATGCCTCATTCCAAACAATGTCCAGTTAAATATTGAACTTTTTTTCTACATAAAGCCTACGAATACAAATGTATATGCAAACGAATATAGATATCGAATATATGAAGCCGCAGTGTGCGTAATTAGCTGTTTCCACAAAATATTCCCCTCGACCACACACGCGACCTATATGAAATTATGGAAGTTTTGCAAGTTATCCATTGCCACTCGTATGTTGTGATGTGATATTACCGCAAATAATTACCTAATACTAGGTAGATATATGACCATTTAAACTATTCCTATATGTTTAATTTACTTATTTATTTAATCTAAATTAGAGAAAATTAATAAACTCCTTCTCTTTCCCCCAAAAAATGCTAAATTACTGGAGATAGAGATAAGACGGTGACATTGCGTTGCCCGTGAGTCTCGCCGTCATCGCGCGCGGCATAGCCGATGATCGATGCGATTAGACCATTGGACTCTGGACCTACTTTTTAAATTTCCTATCCATCCCCCTAAAAAGTTCCAGCTCGAACGCGGATGAGACTGACGAGCCGCTTTATCGATTGCAAATATTTAAAGAGAAAGGTGTAAGCGGAAGTTGTCACTATTATTGGACATTATGTCATCAGGGGAGCATATATAGGCAGGTTTCATGCTTTAGCAAACTTAATTTTATTATTTCATTTGAGGGAAGCCTTCAAACAACAAACGACTGTCAATTATAAACTGCGTTAATAGCTCCATACTATGTAGTACTGTACGAGCAACCTGCTTTTATCGATTTTATCTTTTTGTTCATGCTTTAGTTCGTGACGATGATATTACCTATCGGGAAACTGAATCGATATTTGAACTCCTTTCTCTTACTCGTACATTGATTGTTAAAACAATAATGAAGAAATTGATTTTATTTGCTCAGTCAACTCAACAGTCAATTATTTTATCCTATTAATTTTCTTTATGTATTTTAGCTCATCTCAAGATCCCATCCACTTCAACGTAAACTCGCTAATATCGAAGAATTTTGTCCTTCACCTTACTGCCACAGTACAAAGTGCTTGGAAATACAAATACAGATTAAAATTTGATAGAAGTTTTGAAGTTTTGATGCTCACATCATATATGAACTAATGTCACGTTTCTCATGCCCACTTGAAGATATATTTTTGCTTTGTTCCTTTCATCTCATCATATTCGACTATTTACTTTTAGAGAACTCATCCCTTCACAAAGACGCTTAAAAATAATGAAGAGATGAGTGGTTGTGAAAGAGTAAGTTTAAGAAATCAATGGGAAGACCTAGACACGCATCGTCATAATTGTCATCATTACGTTTCACAGAAACTTCTCGTCAATCGTGCTTTCTCATGGGCTCAACTGGTAATCATGATATGATTCATACAAATTGATATAAAAAATAAGAAGAACTGTGTAAACAATTTGAACGTATTCTTTGCCAAACTTGTCAAGTAAATACTTTCAGGCATGCGTCATACAAACTGTTTACAAATGATATTCATATTTGTACAAATTACAACGGAGAAATCAGAAGTTCTTACAAGACAATCAATGAGCTACGAATCAACGTCTAATTTTTCAAACTGCCTTCGCTCACAAGGAAAGAAAACGCTACAAACAAGCAACAGCATGAATATCACTTGCTGCTAATTAAGTATATGTATTTGTTTGGCAGATGATCTCCTCCTCAAGCGGGTTTTCACCAACCTTCTTGCTCTTTTCTCTTTCTGCTCCAAACTTCCAATTATAATTAGAATAGGATCGACGGAAAACTCTGGGTGTGGAGAACCATAGTCTTGAGTTTGACTTTATGATAATGGGTAATGAGTTGAGTCGAGTGTAATAAAAATACTTTACCAGTTGATCATCAACTGCACTAACATCAATTAATGGGGAAGAGCCAAGCTCATCAAAAATTGCCATTTGCAATCTATCGAAGAACCCATGAAATACCTTATCCTATCCTGCCTACATAGATTGGATGAAATATCAATGCCAAGTGCCAGCTCACATTTCTTCCCCAGCTTAAGTCGCATTAACCGGAAGGAAGCCACGTTGACAAAGTTTACAGAAGGAGACTCGAAAACTCAAATGTATGAAAATCATATTCATACATTTCTACATGAACAATGGCATTGGCATCCTTTACCCTCTCATCCCCCACCAAAAACAAGTTTATATTATCATAATCACAATCAAAATGAATAAAGGTGTATCCTCATCCTCTCACTCTCATTTCACTAAAAACGACTGTAATAAAAAGAAACAATCATTTGATGGATCACTTTTCCTCGCGAATTACAATTACGAATGCTCAACACGATATGATATGAAAAGTGATGTGTGATCAGACCATCAATCAGGGATGGGGAGATGATATGATACTTTGCAAATAATATGTAATAATCAGGTAGGTATACAAGATATTTTATATTCAATGGTCCTCAATTCCTCTTCTCCCTCATTCGAAAAACCTGTAATCTCTTTTTAAGAATACACCTTTTTCTCTCGGCAAAATGTCAACAAGCTAAACAAGAATTTTATATGAATCTCCTTTTCAACCAGAATTCCATATGAAATTGAAAGAGCTTAAATTGTTCTGATATGAAATCATTATTTAAAAGAAAAAGTGCAAATGAGAATGGGAATGTCTACACCATTTCTAATTATGCATACTAACCCAAGTAGTAGCACTCTTTCTATCCCTCTGCAATTTGAATATTTTCCTCCAGTACTATTGCATAAACAGACAGTTGAGGTTTCACATTTAAAGAAAATAAACACAATAAAATATGAATAATTAATTGCGAGGATCCCTCGTGCAAATTGCAAATAACACGTTCATTGTAATTAAAAATTGGAAAACGACAAGATTTCTTTTTCGTAGAAGCATTGGCATTGGCATAAAGAAGTCAAGTTGGGAGTTTTGCTACCGTCTGCAAAAGTGTTTGTAATTTCTCTAAAAGTCTGATAGTTAGTTTTAGTCAAAATAAAAAGAATCTAGCAATGAAATTATTTATAATTATACGATGGAGTCATCTTTCCTCACGGACGATCCCATGCAATGTAATGTAATAAAATATCCACAAAAGACAAAATGACAAAGGCATAATTACCTAGACGTAAACAAGGCAAGAAGAGAAAGCATAGGTATTACACACATATATTATATTACCACTGCCGTTGACAGTGAGATATTCATACTTCACTTTTTCCCTTAATTTTAATCCAATTAGTCACTTCTACTAATTAGACTAATTTGTGTCATATAATATTACTTTTTTGAAAGATGCCAAGCAAGACACATGCATGTTATGTGAGCTTTCCATCTCACAGCACAGGCTAGAAGAGGAATGACAGGAATTTGGTTATTTTTGTAAGACAAATCCATGGACGAGAAAGCAAATCAATCAACATTTGTCATCAAATACTATCTAGCCAAAAATACCTACGTATATATGTACCTACTTCACAGCACACGCTTAGAATAATTTAACATTTTCAGTTAATACACCTACACAATTAAAATTTTCCTTTTGCAATTTCACTGTTTAGTACTTATTGACAGGAAATTCTTCACTTTCTCACAAGTAAAGGTATACGTAACACACAATAATAATGCACCGTTATGTAACCAATTAATTATACCCGCCACGAAAATATTGCCCATGAAGCCAGGATGGTTACTGTTACTTTTCTCAGTTTCCAAAACTTTCTGTCCAAGTCCAACTTTCTTTTACTCTTTGCAATTATTTTTACGCAAAGTTTAGTTCCGATTTCCAATATCCAATGATTGTATTTCTGCACAATTCTTGAAACTTACACTTTTCTTTTAACACTGATTCGTTTTCACGAGTGCATTTTGTAATTCCACAGTTGTTGAACTTCTGGATAAGTATGCACAATAAAAAATATTTATTCACATTTAGGATCCTGTCTGTGTTCAGATTATATATTGGAACAACTCGCAACAAACTACCCTGCTCAATTCAGTGGATTCACATGAAAGCGTCATCAACCTTATTATAATATAATAAATGTAGTTTAGTTAGAGCCTGTACTTAACCGATTATTCCAAGTACCCCGCATATAGATAGTATGACGAATTGATGTCCTACATACAACTGATGATGACGATAACACAAATGATGATCTAGATGATATTTAACTTACATATTAAAAATGACTAAGCCAATGATTACTGTAGAGCTGAAAAATACTCTTTGGCAATTGGCGATATGCAATGTCACGTCTTGAGAAATTGGTTTTCTATGGACGACTGCATTTGATCTTTGCTCACTACTACTCATATATAACAAACCATAACTAAACTAAAACTAACAAATATTATAGGGCTAAGGCTAAGTTTAGCATTAACAAGTAATAAAAGTTCAGAACATTCTTTTCAATTTTAATGAATCTTGCCTTGTCTTGTTGTTTACAAGTTGCGGTTGAAGTTAAAGATGAGTATACACAAAGCTTCCAAATTTACTCCAACTATAAAATATAGATCATACATCAAAAGGTACTCCCATAATAAGTCTGGCTTTCCAACCAAGCTTATTATAACTCTCTGCTAATATACTGCAACAAAGTTCTTTAAAGTATCCACTCGCACTGCTTAACTATAACTATTCATGTTTATATTTAAACAATATTTAAACTCACAACATCCAACTAGCCAGCCTAAATACCATTGCTCCTCTATTATAACTAGTCTAAAAAATATTTAAACTGATATTGACTGATCCTGATATGGTTTGTTTTGCACCAACACATCCAACAACTTAAATTGCTCCAAATAAATGATAAAATGTTTAAGTGTTAAGTGCAGACAGACATCACTCTGATTTTGGCCTTACTAATAACATGAATGATAGCTCGAAAAAAATCTGCATGAGTCCATCCTAAATATTGTAGACACCATATAAAGGGATGAAATAACAGAGATTATTATTTTTGAATGAGTGAGAGAATCGAGCGTTTCCTTTTGCCAATTTAACAAATTTGGCTTAACTGCGTTGGAATTTTTAGTGCTCCCTTCTTTTTTCCTTCGCAGTTTTTTTCTAAATAGCAATCTCTCTCTACTTAAATTGTAGTAGCATGTAGTATTATACTATATGTATGTACTTACCTACATTTACATTTAATATGGGTTTATGATCACAAAAATTTAAAAAGCAGATCACTCACTCTTTTTATGCACTTTCATCATAATCATAATAACAGTTCACTCCACTCATCTAGTAACATAACTAAAGGCAAAGGAGAGTCAGTTAACTTGGCGAGGTTATACTTTTTTAACCACTTTGAGTGGCTTGGGCTGCTGATGAAAACAGAAAATAGTTTTAATGAACTATGCGTAAAACTCTGAATTCCGAATGTGAGTGAACGAACATGAACTATGTAGTATTTACTTGGTTCAGTTCAACAGACAACAAAACATAACAACACTCCTCTTCGTGTGTAGCTTTAAATATAACCCATATTACATTTATTGTAGCAAACAAATTTCCCAACAGAAAAAAAACGACAGCAGTGCACTGTCTGTCTGCATCAAATCAAAGTATAAATATTATGGTGAATGAGATGAAGTTAAATGAGAAAAAGTTTCTATATTATTTTACCTTAAAAATTTTTTTCCTTTAGAAAACGGCAAATGAATGAGCCTGATTTCAGTATACGCTGCGCTGCGCTCAAGTATATAATACAAATACAACGGTAGTTAATAAAAAGTTCTATGTTAAAAAAGTTTTGATTTGATAAAGTAAACTGGGGGGAGAAAAACCACTAGTCTGTTTGTAAAATGTGTGGCGATATATAGTACAATGTAGTAATGCACGTAGTAAAGACTGATGTCTGTGCTTTCTTCACACTTACTGCTTTTTACTCATTTCTGCGGTTGATCATCATCATGATCATGATGAAAAAGTATGAGTCAGTTAGTTATGCTCAGCTACTTCTAACACACAAAAAAATTTTATTCCGTCATTCTCGTCCTTACGTCCGTCCGTTTCTACTATGTATAAAGCAGAAAGGTATAAGGAAGAAGTGAGATGTTAGGAGTTAGGAATACAACGACAGAGCATACTCGATTCATTTTCATACTACTATCAACATCAACAAACGGTGGTGGTATCTGCTCTGGTATGTATTATATGAGTTTAGTTTAAGAAACTGAAGATTTTTTCCCTATATTGTTGAGCCATGTTATACTACTTATCTCGTTCCATTGTTATTACGCATGTTTAAGAATTTCATGTTCAACAGAAGAGAAGCAAATAGAAATGCGAGAATAGGGGATGGGATGTTCCTTCAGTATTTCTTTCTATTCTACATTCATATCATATATCCCCTTATTAGTATATCCCCATATAAACTACTTACAGACACTCTCTCCTCTCCCAATCCAAAAGGGATACTACAGCTATCCATATGTCGTGCTATTCCAAATAGGTAGGGTATAAAAAACCACGACATACAAAAAGTCAAAAATGAGGGTTTACAAAGTTATATAAAAGGTATGTGAAGAAATTTCTTTTTTATCATAACCAACATACACCAGCAATGTGTAATGTAATCGCGATGAAAATGACAGGAGACGAGACGAGAGAAGAGGAGAGAGAGGGTGAGTAAAAAACATGCTGACTAACATGCAATGGGTTGGGGATATAATTTTGGTTGGATGCGATGAGCAGTAGTTGACTGAAACTGTTAATAACTGAAGTTCAAATCTGAACGTAGAGATAAATGTGCGTTATTTTATGTGATATTGATGATATTTTACAGTCATAGTCATGTCTGCACAATATGTAGACATGACTATATTATGCATTGCATTCTTATCAGCTTTTTGCTTTGCCCCATCATCATCATGAGCATTTCATGCAAGTGATGTATTCCCAACCCCTAAAAGTGTACGTAGAAAATATGTAGTCATGTCATAGCCATAATTTTACTTTGGGGTAGGTAGGTAGGTTAGCTAGGTATCGGTATCCTATAGGTATACGAAAATACCTACATAACTGACTAACTTACTGTTTGGTCGGAATGAATGTTCAAGTAAGGTAGTGTTAGCGGCTATGTATTTCTGATCTCTAAACTTTTTCCTCCTGTATTTTGACAAAATTGGACAGCAAGTTTTTAGTCAGAAAAACAAGATGCTTTTTGGCTTTGGGCGTTTCCATGAGCTGTGCATGTTCCATCGACGTGGATGACTAATCAATCAACAACGAGCTCAAATAGGCCCATTACTCGTAAAAAAATAAATGAGACTTAGGTTATGGCCAGTTTTATCCTCGCTGGAGAGTTGCTTAATTAATGGATTAATCATTTTGCTTGGATTAATCATTTTGCTATCTCTTAAGTCGTAATCTCCCTTTGTATTCCCCAACCTTTATCATTTTATTGCGTGTCGGTATGTTTGAGAATGAGTCGGGGCAATATAGGACTTAAACCCAAAATTCATTTACATTTTAGTTTTAGAACCGATACTGAGTAAGCAAATCTTGTTCCTACCTTCTGATTTGGAGCTTCCTAAATGTAAATGTAGTTGTTATATACTTTTATTGCTTAATAATACTTAATAACGATAGGTATGATTAATACAGGCCGGTATTTAATATCCATACCAAATTACAGATGCGGATAAGTTCACCGCTTATTACCTCAAACATTTTCACTGCGCAGTGCAGTTTAAATTGTAATCTCACGATGATGGTAGATGACGATGATTCTTCTGATGATGTTCCTTATTGTAACCGAGATGAATGCAATTAGCAGCGCAAGTGAGCGTTTCAAAGAAATAGGGATGAGTTAACTATGAATCCTTTTCATGCGCGTTGTATGATTTCAAGGTAAACGTATTACCTTTGCTGCTGCTACCTTGCTAGCAGCTAGCTACAATAGTTTGACAAAGATGAAGATGAAACTGATGGTGGATGATCACATCATCATCCTAACCACCATGAATGACCAACAACAACCAGCCAGGTTTACTAGCACCTGCTTGCTCTAGTTCAGTGCATCTGTTTCGTACTTCAAGGGAAAATGGGTCCCTTTATCTTTTGTAGTAGGATGCTTTTAACCATTTTTCGTTTCATATGCATACCATCACAGAATTGGGTTACTTATGCCCGGTGGGGTTCTTGTGAAATTGGAGAAAACTGACGCTCAAGCTCTAATTTCCTAGTCTAGTTCTTCATGGAATTCAGGTGAAATTAGGGGCTTAGGCTTACAATAATAATGCAGAGCTTACCGAGATATATTTCGAATAAAACCATTTTTAGCTGAACATAAGAGGCAGCAATAAAAGGTCTTTAAAGAAGGGTTTTGCTGGCAAAGATAATGAACTGAACAAGGAAAGAGAAAGACCGAAATAAAGGTCCATTTAGTTATTTAATAAAAGCCTTTCATACTACAGAGCTGGTCATCCCCATTCGCATGATATGTTATAGGGACAACGTTTCATGAAACTTTCGCTTCGTTGTCACTGGACTCGACTATTTGGAATTTAGATTTTAGATATGCACATATTTGTCGCTTAACTACATACTTTGTTCTTTGCAGAAATACAAGTGCATGAGAAAGGATGAAAGGAAGCCCACCTGGATCTAATTCATTAGGAGTATACTGTGTCATTAGTCATTAGAGAAGTCAGCGGAAAAGTCAATACTGCATGGTTTAGTAAATTATAATAAATGAAAATATTCTGCGATAATATCCTGAAATACATATGATATGATATGTACAATGTAAGCTATAATTTCAGTTCAAGCAAGATTATTATATGATGTTGTGTGATTCTGCTTATGAGAACAATTATATTGATAGAATACCTATTGTTATCCTTACAGCAAACGAGAGTTGAATGTGTGTGTACTACACTACAATTGACGACTTGACTCATACCTAAGCAAAATTGACGCAAAATAACATAACCATTTATGTACCTATATATTCCTTTACTATCTCGCCAACCAATCAATAAAAGCTGATTCTTCTGATTCGCATATAGCTACGGACAGATAATCCAATCAGAATAAAATACAGACAAGAATCAGCTTTTTGCTTAAACCTGTCTGCTTGGTGTCAAAAATAGTGTTCGATTTAACCATTTACTTCGTAAGTTTGTACGTAAATAATACAAAATTAAATTACATATTAAAGAATGTATTAATATGCATTGTTTTTCCCAGGATCCTCAGTAATTTGTTTTTACAACAAAGTTTCGATATTATGTCATTACTTGATCAGTTTGTTCGACTTTTTGAAGTCACGTTGCGCTACCTTCCGTTTTCTATTAACCACATGCTTGCCATCTACCGACTAATCACTTTACAAGAAAAGTCAGAAAGACCCAAAGACCCCAATCATGGACTTTACTTTACGTATATTTCGAACACAACTTAGAAGAATGCTACTTGATGATTGGCTCATCTTTGTATTATTTATAAAATTAATTTATACTCTAAACTTAATGTTGCAAAAATTCAAATTCCCCAAATAATAAAATTATATTTGTTTTATAATAATTGTACCAAATCTAGTAATGCAATCGCAATTATTGGATGGTCTATTCCAAAACCACGCAATTTTAAAGTATGAATGGACAAAATGTAACATTTGAAATAATAATATGTCCTCACCAAATAATGTTATTCCATATTATGCATTATTGCTTCCTGTGGAGAGCGAATTATTTCCGATTCTGGATAAGAGGTAAAAAGCATATAATATTGCTCTGACTTTATACTTTAGCCTCACTTTATGCAGCACTCCTGATTAGAACTACGTATTTCAAAAATCAAATAATAACAAGATTTTGAAAGAGAAAAGCTTTTGAAACTAAATTCTGGCTGAACTAGCTACTCTACTCTAATACTAAATAATAGAACTGGAGTCTCAACAAGAAAGAAAAAGTAATCCTGTCCAGGTACCTAATACTAACGCTTCGTTGTAATGCCTAGGCTCATCCTTATCAGATTTCAGTTGATGAATTAAAAATAAATTGAAAGGATACTGTTTTCGTAATAACAGAACCAAATGAGTATTTCCTAATTAGACTACAGCAAAACATATTCATTTCATTTTTACAACTCATGAAGTATTAGGTTTTTGAATTTGAACCAACAATTGCATATTATTTCATTATTTGCCTACCTATTTGCTTGCTATATATTACTAAATAAATTAAAAATTTATATTTATGGGTGTGGTAAACATAAACAACAAGTAAATTTTACAACAACACGTAAACAGTTTTCACTAATACATCATTTTATGAATTCCTTTATTTGACAAGTTATATATTTCTTTCTTTCATAACAAATTACTTAAAATATGATGAACGGTAGAATCCACACAACGATGTAATCAGTGATGATGTTATCAAAAAACGTAATAACAGATGACTTGGGTGGGGGACCTTCACCTTAATCTTCTAGCTTCTCTTTCCGATTCCAGAAGGGTCAGGATATCTCCCTCTCGCACCGCTCCCTTAACGTTCCGGATGATCTGACGGTTCTGCTCCCCCAAGAACTCCACCTTCACCTGGGTACACTGCCCTTGGGATCCGGTACGACCCAAAATTTTGGTCACCTGAAAGTTAATAAAAACAAAAACAATGTCATTAGTTTTCATGCTCCCACAAAATTTAGCGATTTCAAACATGGCTTTAAATCCTCATAATTTTTCCCACAAATAAAAGTATATAAATTGTCTACATTAAATTAATCACGGAAGAACTACTGAACGCTAGCAATGCTGGACTGGAGATCAAGCCACTAATCATTCATCAAAAATTCAACTTTTGACTATTCCGATTCCGATATCCGACAACAAACAGCTACTTTAAAACACATTAAAAATCGTACCTGTCTACATTGCAATTAAAATGAAATCATATTCATACCAAATAACTTATTTTAATTAATTTTTCGATGAAGAATGGAATGTGAATGTCTAAAACTTTCGAACCAAACAAACTAACTACCACGTTATATACATGAAACGAAAGCCGTATTTTTTAAACTTAAAATTCTAATTAATTAGTTATAGAACCCAAACAGTCAAATATTTAACTTACACGGGCCAACACGACTGGCTTCTCCATTTTGGATTTGTTTTCAGTGCTTTTAAAAAGCTTTCGATAATTAGTTGATCCGTTTGATCAGTTTTATCTTCACGCAACGCAACAAGGTTGTTTGCAAGTGTGCTAAAGCCGCTAATAAGGATCAGTAGTGGAAGGGAAAATGCATTGCATTAGTTTAGCAAGCAGATTGACTCTTCTTCTCTGACTGGCATGCCTCTGCTTGAATGTTATAACTCGCTCCTCTCCCCAAACTCAATGCTCAAGGGGGAGTGCAATGAGTTGGGATCTTTATGGGGCCCATTGAGACATTCAGGGCTGGGCTGCTGGGCTTGAGCTACAACAAGTCTTTGTTTGCATTAGAGTGCATCATAAATTTTCATGCATTTTTTTGGGTGATGTGCAGCAATAAATTGTCTGTGAGAGTGAGAGAATTGAGATGAAGGAGAAAATTTAAATTTTTTAATCTTCGGATTTTCAAAAATTGCTTCGAATCTCGTTATGTATGTGTTATCGAAAGTTGAGGAAAAAATGAAATCCTGTAAAGCAGAACGTAAGAGGGATGTAATGTAATGTAATTTCTTGAAACTAAGCTCAGGCCCGGTATAAGTATCGGTATCGGTACTCCAAGAAGCCAACTAGCGGTGTAAGTATCGGTATCGGTATTCCAAAAGGGTAAGTAGCGGTAAAAGTATCGGTATCGGTATTCAATCAACGTAAAATAAACATGCAAAAGTACTTTCGCTTTCTTTATACTGCATGTCAATTTTAATACATCGATTATATTATGTTTATAAAAAATACTCAAACTTAATTTATAAATCATTACATAGTCCAATACATTAATGTTTTCTACTATGTTTCAAATAATCATAAACATATCTTCAACTTTGTAAATATTTCGGTAAAAGTATCGGTCTCGGTATTCCGAGAAGCTAAGTAGCGGTAAAAGTCTCGGTATCGGTATTCGCTTCGATTTTTCTTCGGTAAAAGTATCGGTATCGGTACAAAAAATACCGATACCGTACCGATACCGATCGGTAAAAATACCGCGGTAAATACCGATCCCCAACACTGGCTCAGGGGCAGGGGAGGGAGATTGGGGACATAAAACCAGACAGGGTCGTTCTCAACAAGTAACTACTAATCTTCTTGTTCTGGTTGAATGCTTACTATTACCAAGGAGTTTTCACAATAATTGTATAGCAACGATCAAACGATCAACGATCAAACTCCGTTGCTATTGTGAAAGCCCCTTGACTATTACTACTATTTATGATCAGCATATTCGACTAATCTATAGTCCATGCGAGAGCGAGAACCAACATACGACATAAAGTACCTGCTGGAGAAAGTAAAGGGAAATTGAAAAGGTGAAAGCCAAGTGTTACGGTTGATGCAAAAGTTAATGCAAATATCTAACTCTATCTACACTATAAAGAGGTCTAGTTCTATTAACGTCATCAATCCGAGTCTCACTTACTTTTTTTTTCGGGCAGTTTGTAGCAAGCATTATGAGCGACCCAGTTAAGAGGCCTCTTAGCTGGTCCAAAGCATATCCAACGTATGCTGAGAGACATGATATGTACAGAGTATTCCAGGTTCGGAAAGACTTTGCTGCTATTTTTAAGCCTTTTTTTATTCTTGATCGATGATTTTAAAGAAAAGTTAACCTTATTTATCCTCATTATTAAACAGGAACTTTTGAAAGAGTTGATAATAGAGAAGCCACTGGATCCACTGATTTACATAAGAGATGAGCTCAAAGATGTTGCGAGGCTCCTCCATGCTCCGAGAGTATTCATGGTGGGTCCTAATGTTGGTACGGTAGAAATACGATAAAACTATACCAAAATATTTAGGGAGGGAGGAAGCCAAACTTTCACTTATTTTAAACAATGTTCGTTTTGAACCTGATTTCATTAGTTACCCAAAGTATTGGAAGGGACATGGCAAGCAAAACTGGATCAAAGTTCTTGACGCTGTCAGACATCGTAGAATCATCTCCAGACGCCGTTCGAGATGTGCTTACTGATTGCGTAAAAGATCCGGGGAAACGATTCGATGACAGTGTCCGAAAACTTTTGGTTGCCGCGATTAAAATCAGACTGAGGAAAGAGGATTGTATGAAGAATGGTTATATTTTGTACGGTAAGCATGGATCTCCTTTCAAAAGTAACTCAACGAGCATTTTATGATAGAAAAGATTGAAACCTGATTTGCATATACTGTGAAAAGGATTCCCGCAAAACCGACAACAGACCAAAATTTCGCAGCAAAACGGTCTTCTTCCCCGGCAAGTCTTCATTCTGTTAACTGGTCCTGTTCGAGCTGGATCCCCGGAAAAGGTAACAATCGAAAATGGCCTCCTACCGGAAATGGGCGAAACGGAGTTGCAAGAAGTGGCTGACGGTTATGATAGTGATATATGCAAAGTACACCGTTAATATTTTCACATTCAATCTCCGGTTAATTCAATTCTTCATCAATCTTCATCCGCCAATTTTGCAATTTGCAATCTTCTTCATTTACATTAGGTCGTTCCATATGAAAAATGGTCTTCTATGAAAAAGCATGATGTGGAAACGGAAATGTTGGCTGATTTGGTGTCCATTAAGCCATGTGGTTCTCCGTGGATCCCGAAGATATTGATTATAGGACCACCGTCTTCAGGAAGAGTAACTTTAATTCTTTGCTTTTTGCAAATTGTGTGCAATCCGTTTGGAAGAAAGTATGTAATATGTGAATATTATGTGATAGTGCTGTAATTATTCATTTTATTCTAGTCCACAGTCGCGAGTGAGCTGTGTGAGAAGTTTGCGTTTGTGAACGTGGACTTTATAGAGCTAGTAAGAGGGGTAGCTACTTTGTAAGCAAATACAGAGTAAATCCTACTTTCCATTTTACTATTTTACAAAAACCTAGTTCTAGTCTAAGCTCATGTTAGCTTCTTAATGCGTGTTTTCAAAATTAATTAACCAGGGATGATGAAGTTGCGAAAGGTTGCAAGAAATATTTGGATGATTTGCAACCCATGGATGAGGAGCTCGTAAAGCGTTTGCTAAAGGTTCAACTCTTGAAAAATCGGCATGCTGAGAATCGTTAAGCGAAGTTCATATTATATTGGTATATATAAGTACCTGTTTTCTTGTTGTAATAGCGTCGATTAACAAAAACTGACTGTGAACGGAAAGGTTGGATCCTTCACGGTTTCCCGGACACGGCAGAGCAGTTAAAAATCCTGGAAATGCTTCAACTCGCCCCAAACCGCGTGTTCTTACTGTACTGCCCGGATGAGGTATGCATCGCTCGGTTGGAAGAGAAGCGACACGAAGTCTTGAACCGAAAATTATTGCTTCCTGATCCAATGAACCAGCACGAAATGCCTTACATCGATGAAAACAATTTCAGAGACTTCCCCTTTGGAAAAGAGAGTTTCCGAAGTAGATTCCAGACGTTTGCAATGAACTTGGCAACAATATCTGAATATTTCGGTAGCTGTTATTTATTTACGTCTGCATTTGCTGGTGGCAGTAGTCTTTTATTCCAAGTATCTCCGAACTCATTTCCGTGTCATCCAGATTTATTTGCAATATTTTTTACAGGATCTCAAATGATTTACGTCGACGCGACGCAGAAGCTCCAGGATGTAATACAATTCATGCGCGATTCTGTCCACAGGCCACCTATGATTCGCTATCCTGATCCAAACGCTCCTGCCGTACGTCCTCCCAGGGAAAGCCATGCAGCCGGTGCTGCTGCTGCTGCTACGCAGCAAAGGACAAGCCAGGCAGCCTCTGGTGGTACGCAGCAACGAAATAGTAACTCCAACCCCCCTGCTTCCAGGAAAACTAACGGAGACACTGCTGCCACACAACAAAGGGTTAGTAAGGCTGTTGACCAAGCTACAAGACAAAGTAACGCAGCTACAGAGAAAAAATATAGTAACGCTGACGCTGACCTCATTGCCACACTGCTAAGAAAAAGTGACGCTGACCCGGACATCCCTCAGCAAAGGAAAACTAACGCGGACATTGATGTTCCGCCACAAAGGAATAGTAACGCGGATCCTGGGGAAAGAAAAAGTAAAGCTGCTCCTGACGCCACACAGGAAAGAAAAAGTAAAGCTGCTCCTGACGCCACGCAGGAACGAAAAAGTAAAGCTGCTCCTGACGCCACGCAGGAAAGAAAAAGTAAGGCTCCTGATGCAGTGGATGGATAAAAAAAGGACATCAACAAACAATCTTCATTTATTTTTTTACACAAATGAAAGTTTTTATTTTAATTTCCTCTTCACCAGTTGATCATTTAAAGATACAAACTATAATTTTTCATATCTATTCAGCTAAATGTTTCAAACTCCATGCACTACAAATCATTACTTGTATAACAATATATAATTTCAATCATCATAATAATTATAACAAACATTGTATTGGACTATGCGCTACCGGATGAATATAAAAAACGAAGCATAATAAATGTCTCTATCTTTTATAAGTCTGTTTAATAACTACTGCTTACATAAGTTGTATACGATTTTTTACAAGATTCTCTTTTCTTAAATTAATTAACTACATTATATCACCTTACTTTAACTTTAAGTACATACATTTGATTACCGCGTATAACACATTGTAAAAATTAAGTTTACTTTTGGACGTTTACTTAAAACCTTGAGTGTGTAAGAACTGAGCTTTTCCTGTCGCATTTAAAAATATTTGTCATCATGAACACAAAAGTAAAAATGTGTTACAATTATAAATTCTTATTTGACATAAATTGTGTGATTATTACAATGAGAATGAGTTATGCATGAGAGTATATATAACAAATTATCTTGTATAGCGAACATAATCTTTATAAATATTATTAACAAAAATTGTACAAAAAAAACACAAGAGATTTTTAAAACTGGATAATTTCATAAATAAAATATTTCTTTAGCTTAACAAAAGGATTTTAATAGTTTTGATCTATGGTTAAATGTATATCCCTTCCGGTCCTCTCGACGTGTTATGTTGATGTTGCATTTGCATCTGCGAATGATACATAACTTGTGTGGAAGGTGGACTCAGCATACCTTCCGACCAGTCCGATGTCGAATGAGGAGATGAGGAAGACCACTGACCGGGGCTTTCGGGGGAAGGCGTGAGAAAGCTGTCAGGCCCGTGTAGGAGATGTTGAGGCGGGGAAGAACCTTCTGAATGTTGGGATGGCGGAGTAGGATATTGTGCCATGCCACCACTATTGTTAAAGTAAGTATTTTGAGCGGGCACGCCCCCACTACTCGTCACAGGAACCAGAGATCCACCTCCATTGTTTCCAGTGAAATCGAAAGCACTATTGGAAAGAAGCTTTTGTTGAGTGGCAGCCCGGAGTGCAGCCATATGCGTGGGGGATGTGGGCAGTGAAGGTCGTTTATTTGGCGAAGTGATAGTTGGCTGGCTCTGAGGAGATCCTGCGTAGCTCATGGCTGATGGGGAGGAGGCTTGGAATTGGGAGGCAACCGATTGGGGACTGGGATATGGGGAATTTTGTTGGATGTATTGTTGGGTTTGTTGTTGTTGGGCTGCTTGCTGTTGCTGTTGTTGAGATCCATTGTTATGTACAGAATTTGTATTGTTTCCATTTACAGCCCCGTTGTAGTTTGTATAGTGGAGATTATGAAATGACGTAGCTTTGTTTTGATAGCACTCCTCGTATGATGGAGGCTGCTTTGTGAATTGGAGCGTGCCGAACCCATTGTTTCGATTATGGGAGTCGACCAGTGCTGGGAGATTTGGCTGGGATATCGCCATTGAGGAGGGAGGAACATTGTACATATTGCCATGCATGGCATTGTGATCGGGTGGGCTCATTGTGTTACCGTCATTACTTAATGGGGACATGTCTCCAAATCCATGACTTGTAATACCGGAGCTGAGCAATGAGTCTGCTGACTTCTTCTTTCGAGCAGCAGGTCTCCTCGGGGCCCTGGGAAGCGTTTCGTTTTCAGCCATGGGCTTCCCATCTGGCCGCGTTGTACGCTTCTTGGGCTTTGGCTGTAGTGGAGGGGGTTGGTTTTGGTCTGCCAGATAACCTCCAGCTGCCCCACCAACCATTGAATTCATAGACTGAGATTGATTGGAGGCTCCATTCATGCCGCCCGTGCCTCCCATATTATGATTAGTACATGACTGTGACATAGATTGCTGAACTTGGTTTGAAGGACGGGGCACATGCTCATCCAGTAATTTGACAATATCATGATGATAACGAGCTGCAGCAACATCCCTTGGCAGTTGATCCATGTGATCTGCAATATCTCGGTTTGCGTTGTTATCCAGAAGGATTTTACATGCGTGGAGACTACCTTCTCTTGCAGCAAGAAAGAGAGGAGTTTCGTCCTAAAATAAAGAAAAATAAATAAATAAATTAAATTTACAGTTTACATAATGTTTAAAAAAAAGTCAAATACTGAAAGTGCGGAGAAAAAATAAAATAAAAATCAGTAGCTTA
This sequence comes from Lepidocyrtus cyaneus, assembly GCA_034696785.1. Taxonomy (NCBI): domain Eukaryota; kingdom Metazoa; phylum Arthropoda; class Collembola; order Entomobryomorpha; family Entomobryidae; genus Lepidocyrtus; species Lepidocyrtus cyaneus. The sequence continues at coordinate 19,218 of JAQIWX010000019.1, read as the reverse complement.
CCCTTTCATCCTGAGCGTCTTTGTTTGCCCCATTGTTCAACAGGACTTGTAAAGCTTCTGTGTTGTTCACAGCGGCAGCCCAGTGAAGGGCTGTCTTTCCATTACAATCGAAAGCATTGATATCCGCTTGAGAGTTCAACAAATTTCCAACCATCCCTTCAACGGCCAACCTTGCAGCAAGAATCAATGGAGTGGTTCCGTCATGCATTCTAGCATTCAAGTTTGTGACCCGATTCCTCAAAAGGATTTGGAAGACGCCCATGGCATCCGCAGCAATGGCAGCATGGAGTGGAGTCCGACCGGTATTGTCAACAGCGTTGGCATCTGCGCCAGTGTCCAAAAGTTGTTTCGCAGCATCTGCCCTCGCATATCTGGCGGCGAGGTGAAGACTTGTCTCTCCCGTTTTGTCCATTGTTGCATTCAGTTGGGCTCCTTGTGCTACCAGTCCAGCGATTACCTCAGCCGTGCCGTCATCTTCCTCATCCTCACCAGCGTCCAGGCCGCCTCCTTTCAAAGATGCTACCATCAATGGAGTAAGTCCGCAAGGTCCACGGACATCCACATCAAAGTTGGACTTTTGAGCTTCCGGTGGTGTCAAAGCCAGTATGTCAGGATGAGGATGTCGGATATCTGCAGCCTCCAAGTGTTGGTGAGTCCATGGTCTGGGGTCAATTTCATCATAGTCCGTGTACAAAGTATGGTCAGAGGCGTAGCCTGCTTCAGACCGCATTCGTTTGCTGGGTGGACGGTCGGAGTCGTCAGAGTATTGTGAGGTGACATCAGTGACAATTCCATCATAGCCATAGCCTGTACCACTATTTGCCGAATCCATGTCCATATCCATATGACCTTTCACACCCAAATTCCTCATTTCTTGCCCATCCGGTCCCTTACGCCGAGATCTTCTGTGATGAGCGGCAGATGGAGCGTGTCTAAGGAATCCATCTGGGAACCACGTAATTCCACGAGACTTCTTCCGTTGGTTTACTAACACGTTCATCAACACAAAGATCATTACCACACTCAAGAATCCAATCATGACGTAAACAAGCCATGATGGACTTTCCGGTTCTGGTGGTTCTATGGTCCCAGGCAAGCCTCTTACTTGAACGATATCAAAGTTGTCATCCAAAGTGTGTCTTTGAGCAGTAGCAGCAAAGAATGTGGCCGCTTCCTCGGCATTTTCGAAACAGCTTGTTCCATCCGAATCGTCACATTTCCTGTTGTCAATCTCCAAAAATACTAGAACTCCCTTGGAAGAGGTCGGAGTGCCCATGGGATCGGTTCCATTTCGGAAGATTGACTCTGCATCCGTGGAGGGTTCCCAAGGATAGACCATTGGAGTTCCGTAGCTGCTCGTGCTCATTATACGAACGGTGGTTCTCAGTATTTGACCCAGGCTCCTCAAGAAGGAAGCCTTGTTGGACAGAAACTCTTGGACTGTTTGTCCCGCAACCACTACAGACATTGTTCCAGGGATGAGACGAGGTGCTGATACTTCACAGTCATTTCCATCCCAGTAGCATTCCGCATTGTTACAACCTTGGTCACAGTTACCATCACCGTAGTGGCGCTTGCAAAAGTTTTCATCGTTGGGATTACATTGCTTCAGTTTTGGCTCGCAATCCTTTCCATCGAAAAGACATTCCGGGGTGTTACACTTTGGATTACAAACTCCGTTTCCGAATGACTCCCAACATCTTGGAACGGTACAGTTCCTCCATGGGTTGCGTATTCCAAGAGAACAGTCCCCTCCATCGAAATCGCAAGCGTAGATGTTACATTCTTCATCACATTTGAGGTCTCCAGCTTTCCTGCCGCAGTCATGCTTTTGGCAAATCCGTTTGGATTTGTCCAAATCATACTGGTAAGTGCTCCATGTGCCACCCTAAAAAAGATAACAAATATTGTTAGGTTAATTGTATTCATTTATAGTTGCAATAAATATGACTGAATTAAATATAAATTGTTATATTTGTAATTAATTACCGTTCTATCATGAATTTCACAATTCTTGCCAACTTTGTTTTCCGGACATCTGCAAATGTATCCACCACCCGACTTCACTTCACATGTTCCTCCATTGAGGCAAGGCCTCTGGGAACAATCCAGCCTCATATCCGTTTCGCAAAAGTCGCCATCCGTTCCATCAGGGCAAATGCAAACAAAGTTTCCTCCTTTCACAAGGCAAGATCCTCCATTAAAACATGGGTTATCTTCGCAAGGAGATCCTTTAAAGTTGCACAGCTCTCCGTGATATCCAGGTCGGCAAGTACAAATTCGAACATCCCTTCGTCTCTGGCCACTCCCAACGGATTTGACGCTACAAATCCCACCGTTTTGACAAGGACTATCATGACAAAGATCTACTTCTTTTTCGCAAAGATGGCCAGCATAGCCAGGTTTACAGTCACATCTAAAATCGTTGACAAGCTGGACACAGGCTTGAGTGCCGGCAGCTTGACATGGGTTGGACAAGCATTCATTTATGTCTCCTTCGCATTTCTGAAATCAAAACCAATATTTTTGTCAGTCAGTAATGCCATAAATACCAAACTCACTTGCATAAACTGTTACATAAAAATCTGTCATTCTTACCGGTCCCACATATCCAGGTCTACATTCACATTCATAACCACCCACTTTGTCAATGCACCTTCCTCCATGGAAGCAGGCTCCATTAAAACAGTCATTCACATTGATTTCACACAATTTACCCAATGTTCCGTGAGGACATGAACAAGTGAAAGAGTTGACTCCATCCTGTGATTTTACCAATAAAACAACGAAATTAGCATAAAGTTACTCAGCACATGGGCAAAGTGAAGCTTCAAAATAAATCTAAAGTAACTTACATGACAAATGCCTCCATTTTGACAGTGATTGGGACTACAGTCATCAATATTGAGTTCACAATTGGTCCCTTGGTATCCCGGCGGACATTGACAGGTATAAGTTCCCAAATCGTTCGTACACGTAGCTCCGTTAAGGCACGGCATGGATTCACACAAGTTAATCTCCGTCTGACAGTAACTTCCGGTGAAGCCTTCCCTGCACAAACATCTATGTTCTTTTCCATAATTCTGGCAAGTTCCTTTGTTACAAAGTTGGTCGAGAGGAACTCCCTTTCTGAGTGCAGCATCATCGCATGAAACCATTTCCACATCGCAGACCATCCCGTTCCAGCCTGGTGCACAGCGACAAGTAAAAGTGTTCTCGTTTTGTTGACACATGCCATGTTTGCAAGGCTGTGTAGCGCACCAGTCCACATAGCTTTCGCATCTTTCCCCGGTATACCTAAATGAGTAAATCAGACGGTTAGACATGTAAACTTTCTCTTGTGAAATTTAACCTTTTCAACTTTCTTCTCATTTTTATTCTTTTGCTTACCCGTATGGACAGTGACAGCGGAAGCGACCTGCTCCATTCACCTGACAACTTGCCCCATTCAAACATGGATTGCTGTCACACTCGTTAATTTCGTATTGGCAGTTGGCCCCGGTGTAACCCGTCTTGCATATACATGTATAGTTGTTAATTCCATCGATGCAGGCTCCTCCATTCAAACAACTAGATTCCGTGCAGTCTTCATCGTTTATATGGCAGTTGGTTCCAGAAAATCCGGGCAAGCAAGTACATGAATATGAGTTGACATAATCTGTGCATTGTCCATTGAGACATGGACTTTCTCCTCGTCCTAAGTCACACTCATCAATGTCCACTTCGCAGTGTCTACCACCGAATCCGTCAACGCAAAGACAAGTGTAATTTCCAATACCATCCAGACATGTTCCACCTAAAATTAGTAAATATTCATCGTGATTAAATATTCCATTCTCAATCGCAACGAAAAAGATTCTCATGCAGATTTTTTTTGCTACAAATTTCTTACCATTCATACACTGAGATACAGCGCAGTCATCCGTGTTAATCAAGCAGTCTCTGCCTTCATATCCCCGTGGACATTCACAAATGTACGAGCCATTGGTATTGAGGCACACACCGCCATTTCGACATGGTGAGGACTGATGGCATTCGTTTATATCCTCGTCACAAAGCCGACCAGTGAAGCCCAATTCACAACTGCACGAAAAATCCATGAAATTTGCGGATGGGTTGCAGTTGCCATTTTTGCACTTGTTGGGCGTGCATGGATTCATCTCAGCCTCACAATTCTCTCCGGTCCATGGTGGTTCACACGCACATTTGAAGCCGTTGACCATATCGATACAAGTACCTACAATTATGAGAAAATATATGTTATGCTTGTTCGGAATTTGTGATCGGACAACCGCCAAAGCCTTTTCTATTAAGTACTATAAGTTGTGTATTATTGATTGGAACTTACCCATATTTTTGCATGGAAGATTCTTGCACTCGTCGATATTAATTTCGCAGTTTTTGCCCTCATAGCCATCTCGGCAGGTGCAGGTATAGTCATTAAAGAGATCTGTACAAGTACCGGAATGCTGACAAGGGTTGCTTGAGCAATGGCGAACTTCCAGATCACAACGTTTTCCAGTCCATCCAGACTGGCATTTGCAGGTGTAGTCATTTTGACCATCTATGATACAAAAGAGCAGGATTGATATATATTCCAAGATTTATTCTTACTTTTTATATGCTTCTTAATTACGTTTTTTTATAATGCCTTTTTTTTATACCTTCACAAGCTCCATGAATACAAGGATTACTAGCGCATTCGTCCACATCACTGGAGCACCGTTTCCCGTAAAATCCTCTGGGACAAACACATTTGTAATCGTTGACCATATCAATGCAATGACCTCCATTGTCGCAAGGCTGCGAAAGACACTCGTCGATTTCAATCTCGCAGTGCATACCAGCGTAACCCGGTGGACATTCGCAGGTATATCTGTTGATTCCATCGATGCACTTGCCACTGTTCCTACAAGGATTGCTAAAACATTCGTTCACATTGTTTTCGCATCGGACACCTCCAGTTCCCGGTTGACAATGACATTGGAAGCCTCCATTTTGTAGCATGGTGCAGGTCCCTCCGTAAAGACAAGGGTTGTTGTTGAGGCACTCATTGATTTGCGTTTGGCAAAGATGACCAGTCCAGCCAGGGTTGCATTGGCATCGGAAGGAATTTATTCCATCGATGCACATGCCGTGATGACAAGGATTACCATTTCTGGCGCAGTCATCAATGTTTGTTTCACAATTGTCTCCTGAAATGTTAGAATTTATAAGTTCATTTTATAAGTAAAGTGGTCCAATTTTATTTCCAATTTTCATGTAATAAAAAACCGACATAATCATACCTGAGAAGCCTTTGGGGCAGGAGCAATAGTATTTGTTATGGCCATCCCTACAAGTAGCACCATTTTTACATGGGCTACTTGCACAATCATCGATATTCTGTTCACATCTTGTCCCAGCAAATCCCCTTTTACATTGGCAGTGAAATCCATTAACACGCTGTAAAGTTCAATCAATCAAATTGAAAAATTAAATTATCATTCATACTTTTAGACTGACACTAATTTATTATACAAATTGAATGTTAAAATTCTTACATCAATGCAGCGTCCATTGTTCAGACAAGGACTTGACTGACATTCATCCACATTAACCTCACACTGCGCTCCGGTAAACCCTATTAATTCATTCAAAATAAATTCATTAATTTACATATTACATTTCTTCATGTCATATTTACTAAAAACAACGCAAGCTAAGCTGATAGAAGCTCTTCTACTGTGAAAGTATCAGTGTCATATTTCACTGACTTGCCGCTAATAATCAATTAAAGTTTTTCATTTAAAGCAAAAGCTATTTTTAGTCATGTCATATCATAAGTTATAAGCGCGTGAACAATGTAAGTTTGCATGTAAAAAATTCGACTTTCATAAAAGGACTTGACATGTCTTCCGACACAAAAAGGAAGGAATCAGTGAAGCAACATGCTCAAGTGTCAGTTTGCCTTTTGCCGTACATGCATATGAATATAATTAGATTATAGTACATATATGAAAAAAGGTTTAAAATTTCGGTAAAAGAATATGAACATTTCCTTTTTCTTCTCTTTTTTACTTAAACAAGTCCAAAGTGTACCCCTCAGGTTCTCCTCTTGTCTTTTAGGATGATGAGTTTAGTGAAGCATAACATGAAATGATTCCCGTAAGGAACCTTTAAAAGTCTCTCCATTTCTACATTACAGTAGACATCAGCTAAAGTTAAGCATACTGGATGGATGGATATTGTACTCAATTTTTTTGTAAGTGATTTAACAGAGCAGCCATAACAATTTCACGTACTCACTCTCTCAATCCTCAGCATTGATTAGGAAACCTACTAAAGAATAACTTTAACGAGCCAATCCATACAAGTTTTTAGTTTCCGATGATGGTGGAAAGAAATAAGAGCTTCTTCTTGGGGTTGTTGAGAAGAGAACAAAGGGAAAAGCGGAAAAAATCTCTTATGAACCAACAACCTAAAGAATAAGAAGAATATTATATTTTTCCTTCTTTTTTTTACATTTTCCATTCAATCCAACTAAAAACCCAGCAGGGTGCATTTTCAAGGGCTCTTGTTCCTCAAATTCCTTACTTCTTTCCCATATGCATGCATCAATCTCAACCAAGAACTACATAGCATTACTTTACTCACTTTACTTTGGTTGAGTCAGCTAACAGAGATTATTTTATTTTAAAAACCTTTTTCCTACAGTGAGCGAGCACTTAATGCACACTCGTACCGTATCTCTAACGATAAGATGAAAAGTTGTAATCGTAATGGGGACTGGACTGGGGGAAAACTACATGCTACATGTTAGCTTTAAACGCATATATAAAGGCCACACGGCTTGCGTTTGCCCGGGCCATAAGTTCCATGCATATTGCCTAATCATCAACCACCGTCGACGAAAAAGTGCTTGGACGAGGAAAGGAAATTATTGAAATGGGATTCAAGGGGTCTCACGCAAGAACAACAACAGCTTACTACTGGATAACGACCGACCCAAGAGATACTCTTATGTCTTCGGCTCGGTAAAACCACTGAAGTATTAGGAAAGGGAAGGAAAAGGAACAAGACGTGATGAAAAATGGAAGGAAAACGTTCGTATAATGTATAAGGGCTAGGGACTGCTTCCGTTACTATCACATGAACAGAGATATTATGGGTCCTGCGTGTGATTCCTTCCTTTTTTAAAAGATTTCTTTTTCAGCTACGATGATCAAACAACAAATACATGCATGTTCTACATGTTCTTCTGCCCTGCCTCTGTACTTCAATCAGGGTTTCACTTTTGTACATCTTTTTTTCCTTTCTGTTCCCTTGTAAAGTTTAAAGAAAAAAGTGGGAGGTTTTTCTGGGGATGCCGAGATAAAGGAACATTTTCTTTTCTTTCTCAAAAACTGTTAGTTCTTCTAATACTCATAAATGGATGGAGACCTATTATTACCATTATTTAAACAATCCATAACAATGCTCATTTTTTCCTATTAAATGTCTAGCGTTTTCCTTTCTATTTTAGTGTCGAGACTGGCTGAATCAGAGCATCTTCGTTTTTTATGAATGTTTTAAGGATGTTGTTTGTGATGCGAGGGAAGGAGAAGATGTATGAAAGGTTACTTTATGGTAAAAATTGGGATTGGTCTGTGTGTATATTTTTTAACATGCCATAATCATCATCCCCGTCTACCTTGTATAACGTAATAAAAATAAGTTATCATCAACAAAAGGAGTTGAAAATTACCCCAGTTTTAGATTTTTTGTAGGGAACAATTTGGGATGGATAATCCTCGAGCTAGCTAGTTATTTTCAGTGGATGCTGTTCGGTGGATAAAGTGTAGCTTTGGAGCAATCACAATTTATTTATCCCCTCAGAAAATTTCAGTAGATGACTGTCATTACTGTTATTGTTATTACGGGGATGAGTTTTGAAATGGGAAGAGATGAAAGACGGGAGCGAAAGGTTCCTCAATCCTCCATAATCTCTATGAATATTATCAAGATCAAGATATTCCTCAATGACGTCTGTTGATAATAATAATAATAATTGTCGATGAGTCCCTTTGAGCTGAACTCGCAGCGAGTAATGGAAAAGGAGCCATTGAATCGAAATGAGTTTATTTTACCTACCCTTAATTTTATCTTATACTTTAAAATCTGAAAACATTGTCCGGTGGCATGACCATAAACACAAGAATAAAGGGAGAGATATGAGGCTTGCTTGGTCTGGTGCGGAAAGCAATAAATGGGTAATGTTTCGCTTCTCCTTTCTTGAATCTCGTTTTTGGGGATTAGACAGGTTTCGTAAAAGGTTGACCTACCCGATTCCCATTCTGTTAACTGAGGTATTACTCTAGTCTGATCAGTTAGATCTCCTATTACTGCACACGTAGAACAAGGGTCCTCCCCAAGCCCAATAAAATTATTGGGAATTGAAGTGAAATAGAAAACGAGCTGAATTTTACGAGATTGATGCCCATTCAAAAGGGAAATATGAAGGATAGTGTTGGATTAAAAGGGCGTCTTTGAGCCAGGGTTTACAATGCTTTTTATTATGCGTGTTCTGCTTCATTGCTATCCAAATCAAATATCTGCCCTGCAAACTACGTACATAAGAGCTTTAACAGTTTTTACTTTACGCTCGGACTACACAATAAACAGAGAAAATGTCCCAGCCCCACTGGTGAGTAAATTTTGACGGATGTCACTCACTTCCATATTATGGTCTTTTCCTCCTCTTTTGATTTATGCCCGCAGTAAAGTTATAAAAAGTTATGACGTGGTGAGGTATGAACATGGCTGTGACATAGACGGAAAAGGGACAATTTATTGTTCCTTGTTGCCGGGATGTACATTTGGGCATAATGTCGCAAGCCCCTTTTGAGAACACATTGACTTTAGTTTTCTAGACGGGTATAGCGTTTCATAAAACTTTGACAAGTTGTAAATTCAGGTGAACATTTCACTACATCAGGGAAAAGGTAAACAGTCCTTTGTCTCTATTCTTAATTTCCGGACAATCCTATTAAAGCTGGCTAGTATTACTGTCAACTGCTATTACTTGGTCTGGTAGAGAAAACCCATCCTTGCAAAAGCTCTTATTTCAATGACCGACAGTATATTGCCATTTTTATATCCTTCTTAACCATATTTGAAAAAAAAAAACCTTTTCATAATTTTCAGAATTTATTGGCTATATACTAAAGGCCCATAAAATTGTATCCTGATTATGTTATGCACAACTTCATTTTAATTTTTCGAAATACGCATTTACACATCATCTAGGGATCGCCTTTACAAATAAGCATAATAAAAGTTTAGTCCTAATCAGCAATAAAATCAGGGCTGGTGTCTAGTTTGAAAATTAAGTTGCGCATCCACAACATCAAAGTAACCAAGCCTATCCTATGGAAGAGGATCAAATTGCTTTTGGTTATAAAATTTTGTAATGGTAACACGCAATGCATTGTCATCTCCCTTCATTTACCTGGATAAATACAACTAGGTAATATTATGATCAGGAGCGTGAAACAAAAGATGACATGTAAAGTGATCCTAGCGATGCAACTTCTGGATTTAAAGAGATTCAAGAAGATTCAAAAAGTAATATGAAGGTAAAATGTGGACTATCAAATTCTCCACTTTGGAAAACAGTAGCTGAAATAACCTATTAAGATTTTTATATCGAACTTCATCATCATCATCACAACATTAGAATAGCCACAGGCAAGACATCCGAGTAAGTAGGTAGGTATCTTTTCGTCGGTAATAATTTACTTCATCACCACTGCAGCCAAAGACCCTGACTGGATGTTTAGGAAGTGGATGGAGGAACATCATCAGCTCAGCTTCAGACTATTCATCTTCCCATTTCGGCTACATCTCTTTGTCTATCATATCTTGACAGATTCAAAAAGTGAATCTTGAATTCCTTCCTGTACTTGTACTTCTGGTATCCTGATAGTGCTAGATAGGCTTCATTGGACTCGTCCTGAGGATGCCATGCTTTTCGAATTTAAAATCAAAACTATTTCTGATAGATGGAGATATCGTGCTGGACACAAAAAAAATTAAAGACGAGCTTGAGGAAGATTTTATGGTGGACTTGTGGCCGTCGTCTTCCGCGTTAACAGCAAGGAAGAAAAAGTGTTAGAAAAAAATCCTTTGATGATGCTAGAATATAACTTCTTGCTACTAAGGCCATGCTTTACATTGGAAAATCGAGTCATGATTATAATGAACAGTGAAGGAGCCCACTGAGCCATCTGCCTTGCCCGAGGTGGTGCGTCGTCGTCGTTGCCTAATAAATACAATATGATTTTTTGTCATCATTGCCACTTCCATCACCACCACTAAACCCCATTTCAATTCTACATCAGAGCAATCCAATGCTGCTGGAAAGATTTTTTTCAGTGCACTTCTCTAATTCTACCAATCTTACACCAATTTCTGGGACCTATTTTCAAGTAATATTTTCTTCTTTTTCAGGGTTTGTATCGGTATGGCAGAGAAGAAGATAATCCTTATTTTTCTATGAAATTCTCTTTACAGTGGTTCCTTTGAATGATTTAGTTATTATTATTGGTGCAGTGAAGGTTGTCCACACTGCTTTTTCTTGCTCTTCATATTTGGGACAGTAAAAGAAATTATTCCATTTGAGTGGTGCACAAGGGACAAGTATGATGATTTAATGGGGTAGCTTACCAAAACCATTGCTTTGAAATCAGAACATATTACTTATATTCCCCTATTGAACTTTTCTCTTCAGAAGAAGAATTCGAAGGTCTTTTACTTTTCAATTGTCATCCTTGTGCACCAGATCATATTTCAAAAATCAACAGAGATGCAGATGTTTTTTTTCAAAAGAAGAAAAAGGAAGATCCAAAGAAACCAGGCTCAACCACTGACTGACTGATTGGACCTTTTTATTTATATGTATGTCTTCATGAATATTATATGAAGAAACATCTAATTGTAGAGGATTTGACAAAACATATTCTACCTTGAAAAATCATAAAGAATATGAAGAAGTTTTTCACTTGTAAAAATCTCAAATAAAAATTATATTAGGCTTGTTTTTAAAATAAAACTGAGATATGAGCCTTGTTAACACGCAATAAGCATCGTTAGTAAAAACGTATTTCATCGCAATACAACACTTTTTTGGCTAGGATTGAACAAAAGAACTTGCTACATCCAACTCAATATTAGTCAACTGTACTCTATACAGTTGTAATATGGTCCCCTAAAACATAAAAATGCTTTACAAAGGGAGAGCTTCATTTCAATTCATTTTAAAATTGTAATCACAGTTCAAGAAAAAAAGCAGGCAAAACCGCTAAGACCAAAGCGAACCAACCAGCTTAACCAGATTGCATCATTTTTGTTATTGCATAGGAAGTGCATGTTCCCACAGTCTTCACTGGCTCTGGCTTTTGCAGACATGTTTTACAATTTTTCCCTTCTAAAGTAACTGACTTACAATCAAAACTCGAAGGAAAAGCAAAAGGAGAACGAGAGAGAAAGACAAGCCACCACCACCTTCAATGCTTGGCTTTTTAACGAAGTGACAGCAAAAAAAAAATCCATAGGCATCTGCATTCTTTCAGCGGAATACACACGTCATCATTTTTATCATCTTTCTTCACTCACCACCGCCAGAAAACATGCATAAACAGATGAATGGAGAGATAGAAAGATAGATAGATGCACCACAACCACAAAAGTCATCACTCATCAGCTTTTTCGGTATCTTTCATTTTAAGTAATGCCTACAAAAAATTGCCCAAAGTACAGCCATACATTTTCGTGTCATGAACAAAAGCGCATAAAATGCTTCTTTGAATCATGATCATGGAAATTTACCGACACTGGCTCCTTCATTGCATCTGCTGGGCTAACATATTTTTCTTTTAATTATCTGGTAGCGAAAATTGATTTTTATAATCTCAAATAAAAGAGTTTTTGGCACTTTATGACTAGTTTACAATACGTAGCACATTTAATTAACGCCTACCAATCTCTTGGGCAAACTAAATACATTTTTAATTCCCATCTTCTTCTTTTGTCTTTACTCGCCACAAGAATACAAATCCACCTTTAATACTTATGCGGCTTTCTTGGACATCGTCAACACTTTTTTTAATAGTTGACTTTAGAAAAATTGTGTTAAGTGCAAGATCATCATCATCAGTAATACGGCTTCTTCAGGTTTGCATTACATCTTATCTTTTCTTCCCATTTTTTTATAGAAGCAAACACCGCACCGTCCCCTCTTCAAAAAGTCAGATACGGAAGAGAAATCCATTTACAAACAAAAAATCAGTAATAGGTGCATACATACTCATCATAACACAACACAACCACATCATCAACAATGTAGCTGGACTTTTGGGTAAACTTTTACCATTAAAGATCTAACAGTAAGTACGGTGCGGTACATGGACTGATCTCCTAAAAAAATGGCCGAAGTCCAACAGTTTCTTCAGAACTTCCATTATCAAAATGATCGAAAGGAACAAGAGGACCGACAAACATAGTCATATCCACATAATATAATGCACTCATGACAAAGGATGAGTATGGGCAATATCCAACGTTAAAAAAGCATAAAATGAAGCTGAGTGAGCAATGATGAGGAACAAAAAATAGATTGATGATGAACTGACGGAGGAGGGAGGAAAAGCAAAGTTGCCTTTCTTTAAGTGAAAAGTGCTATTACGCTTCGTTAGAGCCTCGACTCCAAGTTGTAATATTTCTACTGATTGCTTGAGGTTTGTGGTAATTCTCCTTTGATCATTATGTACTTTTGTTTTCATTTCATCCTCTAAAACATTGAATGCAGTCATGTCGTATAGCTTACATAATCCTTTGAAAGTAAACCTGGCCAATTGTTCTATGCATTGTAGCTCCCCACAGAAATGGATGGGTTATGTACGGTTTGTATTACCGTTTTTCAGCAAGTTGCTGATGGTATGAGAGATGCATGTTGCATGTTGAATGTTGCATCCACACTAAACTAAACGATACAATCATCATCATCATATTTATAATGATAAGGTAATCTAATTGACGTGATCATGATGATAATAAACTGGACATGTCTGTATGTATTCTACCTGCATGCTGCTTGAAGAGGAAGAAGATGTAAATCGAGTCAAGTTAGAGAACCAGAAAAGTAAAATCATGCAATGTAGAAATGGATTCGAATGATCAGAGAATAAAAAGGATGGTGGCACTTCAGTTTCATTGTTTTTTTTTGTAGAAGAAAGGAAAGGAGAAATGACAAGACAGTTAATATTTTTATTACCACTTATGACAAAAGCCAATGGAAAAAACAGCACCTGATTGAATGACTTTTACTACTTTTTCTTCAAAAAACATATTTTCCCACATTTTTAAAGAAAGGATCAAAATGACATGCTTCTTCAGATTTCCAATCTTCAAGTACAAATGTGCCATATTTTTTAAGTTGATAATTAACATGCAAAAAAACATCTTCCCCGTAGGTAGGTACAAGGGAAAGTTAACTCGGAATATGGTAATTTTTCTGTCAATTTATGATATTAAATAAAAGGGAACAGGGTAAACTAAAAGAGGTTTATTTTAAAAGTATGAATTATTTAAAATTATACGTTTTTATATGCAATGGTCACTAACAAAAGTAGTTTTTCCCTTCCATTATCACAGCAAATATTTTTAAAGCAATAAAAAGTATATAAACAGCCTCATTTTTACTACTTCCATTTTTTACGACTGTCTAAATTATAAGTATGAAAAAAGAAAGCTACTACCTAACCAAATCCTAACAGCGTCATTTCAATTTCAGAGCAATGCAATCGTCGGCCAAAGTCTGAAGCTGGTCTTGCCCTGATCCGATCCAAAGAAACTATTTTTATTTAAATGCTAACACGAACAGAAATAATATCTCTGGTGTGTTTTTCCTGTTTTATGATTATTACAGGGCAAAAGGTTCGCCATTTACCCTAACACATTTAGGCAGAAAGTCCCATTAAATTTCCATTCCACACGTACACTCTATTATGTGAGAGAGGGCTGATGTCGCAACTTGTTCTTTTTCCATAATATTATTTTTTTTTACCTTTTATCCTATAGAGAAGTGTTATGATCAAACTGCTACCAGAATTTAGCAACACATTAAACTATTCCAATACAATAGAAATGATAGCTTCGAGAAACATTGTTTCCTGACAGTGTTAAAGTTGAATAGTTGAGAGCCGTCTGTACATGATAATGTGGACCAAAACAGTGATGATGACAGGGGCACTAATAATAATGATGACTGTAAGTACGACGATATCTTCTCCCCCTCTTGAGAGACATGGTCATGTTTTGCAATAGAAAATAATAATAAGAAAGAAAGCAAGAAGCCACTTTTCCTAATGCCAACAACGTAAAGTCCCAATCCGAGACGAAGCCAAACCGCAAATCCAGTTTCGTTTGCTTATTTGTGGTGGTGGTAGCGCATTTCGCATAAAAAAATGAAGAAGCAGTGGCAGTGGCTGATGCTGGGGCAAATGTAAAAAATATAAAACAGGGAGACGAGTGAGCAACTCTCAACTGAAACGTTCTCATCACTAACTCCAACAAGGTGAGACAGGTGAATGGACGAGTTGTGTGGAGTTGAGTTGGAGGGTAGAATAGATAGAGAATAAGAATATAATAATGGTTATAATATGTATGGCCATGCTGATCATGATGATCATAAATTGAAAATATTAAAAAAAATATCCCAATGAGTTGACATGCTACCAAGAAGACATCAGGTTTTTTGATGATGTTGACGGTGATCACATCACATCCCCGTGTGTGGATGTCATGTCTCTTTCCGCAACTTTGACTAGTTGGTGACGGCGACAGAATACCACCACCACCGAGGGAAATGAAAAAGGTCTAATAAGAAAAGACAACAAGAAGTTAAGTACAAACCGTACACAACCAAATCTTGGGAATTCTGTGGGAATGGCATAATAAACTTGTTTCTTGTGCTCATTACAAACCTCACTCGTTCGTTGATGAAAAGAGCAAACCATTGTAATTTCTGCCAACTTCTTTTTTGTTTTTATGAAAGATCTGCTTTTAACAGTTGTACATCAGGACATTGAGAGCAGTAAAAATTACACTGTTTTAGCTTGAATTGCAAATGATGATGATTTCTGTGCCTCCAACGAAGAATATCAAATTCATGTATGTACCTAAGTAGGCATGTATTTAAGGCCTTTCCCCATAAAACTTAGGCCAAGAATAAGAATCGCATTGTTTGGGATTGCCTTCGGGAATTTTCCCTTTTTGAGAGTCGGAGTCGAGGAGTCCTCCTCTTGAGCATGCTCATGCTCAATATTTCACTATTAACAAAGATTAAAGGTCAGTAATGTAAAACTGCCGGTGGGATAATGCATACTTTTAAAAGGACTCAAAAAAATCTATCCGACACACTCGCATAATGTAAATGATCCTGTTTTCTTCCTATCTGCATAAAATATTCTACCTTACTCCATTTTCCATCTTTCACCCACCACCCTCTCGTTCTTTTTTTCTATATACAAAGAAGAATGAAACTGATCTGTAAAATACTGTATTATTTTTTCTTAACCTTGTATCAAAGATGCATGATACATAAACAGATCTAATATTCTTTTAATCCTTTTTTCATTTCTTTGGTACTCAGGCTGAAGAGAATGGAGATGACCGGCTCGTCATAACGAGAAAGAAAATAGATTAAAATACATAAAACGAAATGCATTAAGTGCGCCGTCGTGATATTCGTGATCATGAAAGAATTGGGGATAATCCACTTCAAGTTTTTAAAAACACAAACCCAATCCGTATCCCCCCCAATGCAGTACAAAAGGAGATCATAAAAACCTAACCGTGAAAAACAAAAATCGTCTTTTATATTCCCTCCCCTTTCGTTACTGGCTATATGGTATCATACTCCTGCACTAAATTCTATTTTATTATTACAATCTGGACCCATATACGACGTATCGTAATAATCCAAAGATTTGTAAACACTTTTTTAAATCTAATTTCTTTCTCATAGTTTTATGCAGCCACACAAACGCAAACTCTTCTCCAGGATTTAGCTATTAAACTGGAACAACAATGCCTTCATCAAAATGTGCTTTAAGACGAAGAGGAAAGTCTCATGAAGGGGGCTTTTGAGCTCGTGTCTCTTATGCATTTATTATGTGATCGTTGTAGAATCTTATGTTCTTTTTGCTCTTATTTTCATTCTCATGATGATCTCTTCTTCACGGTTTAAGTTTTTAAGTCTTTCTTCTTCTCAAGTGTACCTTCACTCATCATCATCATCATGATTTTAGATGTGCCATGCCATGTGGGGTAGAATTAAAAAAATACATCGCTTTTCTTCTTTTTTTGTCTTGTTCAATGATAATCTCGAATCTCTCTCTTCCAATTTATACCGCAATTTTTCTTCTCTAATAATCCGTTTCTGTTCGACAATATTCCCTGGCCAATTTTCTTTTATGGCTAATTCCAACCCATATTTTACCATTCTGGACATTTGTGAGGCGATTTATCTTTTGAAGAACTATATTCTTCAGCTGTACCATACCGGTAGGAGGGAAGTGGTTGCACTTTCCACTTTAAAAATGTACTGGTAGTAGGGGACAGGTATATATGCATATAAGCTTTGTTGTGCCATTGTCTGTTTCAACCTACACTATTATGGCGGCATCCTCAATCTTCAAAAGGATGTGTAATATATAACTTCACTTCTTAATAAAAAAAAATCAACTTCTTTAATGCTGCTCTGCTCACTTTTTCTTTCTTTTATTCATTTTCTCGAGCCCCCAACTTGGTGGGGATAATCTTGAGTCATTTATGTACTCACAGCGGCATAAAGTCACTTTCTCATGGCATCATGGCACACACAGGGGAAAAACGCCTGAGAAAATTCTCAGCGTGTCAAGTGCACGGTGAACCTACGTGCCTGCTATATATAACATATAATATCACATATTATTAAGTATTATGGTGGTGATGAGTTGGCTCCTCCATAGTTATTATGTCGTATTATAGATGAGTGAGAGAAATGAAAATAAAACCCACAATAATAACATAAAAAGCCAATTTTACAGCGAAAAAAGATGTCCCTGGGAATGGATTTGGTGTAATTTTAATTCTCCCTAAAAAAGAAACGAAAGCAGAAGGAGCAGCTTAGATTCCGGTTTCCAGCAAAGTTTTAGGAATTATCTGTAAGCAGTTTTCCCATCCAGGATTTGTGTGTGCAAAACGATGATTTTTTACTTATTTTCAATTCATTGTTAAAATGTCCGTCGGGTGCTACACTTTCTTTTCAAATGATATTATTGTCCCCTTCTCTCCTCCATTCCCCCTTTCCACCTCACCTCTGTGTGACTTTCCATTCATGTGATTGCATTCCATTGTGATCCGGCATTGTTCTAGCGTTGAACCAGCCTGCTTCTTTTACGCTTCTGTTGTTCCATCAAGCATGCATAACATCTCTTTCTATGGAACGTTTACTCTGCCACTCAAAAAACACAGAAATGTAATCGTTCCCATTGTCGTTGGCGTTTTTAATTAATAACCATAGGGTTTGGGAAGCACTTTTAACTCCAGCTCGTTATTTGTGGACAATAATAAGTTGTTGTGTGCTAAACTGGAGGGGACTGCCCCCTACTATGAGAATCGTTGCCGTTGGTCTGGTTGGACCTTTTCCCTCCATTTCTCTCTCTCTTTGAATACATAAGTTATGTTCTGTCATATGCATGTACTTACATATGAGCTCTATCCAATCGCAATCAAGTGCACCCTTAAGGTGGATCTACATATATTGCGTTTTTGATCCGGCGGAGTCCGTCCAACTGGACGGATGCATAAAATTCTGTTCACACTGCAGCTGCACAAAATTAGTGCGGAGATCAGCGGATCCGTTGAGCAATGCGGATGCGTACAAAAAACGCACAAGTGTTCACATTGGTCTGCGGACGTTCCTTTTCCGCAATGCTTTGCGGAGGAAAAGCGTGCGCAACGGACATTTTTCAGAGTTAAAATAATTTAACTTTTGCTGCGGATCCTCATGCAGATTCAACTCGAAGGGGCTCGAATTTTGAAACGGAAAACGTGTTTAAACGCGTTTATTCGTTCGGTTTTGAAACACGTTTCAAAACGAATGTAAAACGTTTTAGGTGTTAAACGAAACGGTTAAAAACGTTTCATGCAGAAAACAAACCGAAACAAACCGAAATAAACGCGTTTTTATCATATGTTATTTTCAAAGTTTTTTATGACATTGTCATTAGTTTTTTTTAACCAAAATTTATGAAAAGTAATATAAGTTCAGGTTTTTACCTAAATAAGGCATTAGTTAAACAATTTCAACTAATTTTTATTCGTAAAAGGGTTCGTTGTGTTTAACCATAGACATAAAACAGTAAACAAAGTGAGAGATAATTTAATTTCGATTCATTTCTTGGTTTTCAAATCACTATTGGATTTTTAATTGTCTAACAAAAGTTACATTTATTTTAACTAAATGGTACTACCGTTAAAAATAGTCTCAAAAAGTCGTTAGTCCTTTTTAATCGAAAAACGTGTTTAAACGCGTTTTGAAACGTTTTGCCCTCAAAACAAAACGTAAACAAAACGAAAACGACATAAACGAAACGAAAATCTGTTTAGCAAAACGTTTACACCTAAAAACGAAACGAATCTTTTGTTTTGAAACATGTTTAAACGTTTCGAGCCCTAAAAGGTGCTAACTATTCCAATTCCCAAACCATGTAAGTGGTGGAGTATCATTCTACCATAAGTATATGTACTAATTTAAACCATACATCGTCCTTGTTATTGGTATTGGCCAAAGGTCAGAGGTCAAATTTTTTTTTGTGAATATGATTTGAAATCTTTTTTTTTGAATGTTTTGTCACACAACACAACCGTCTAGCTTCTAGTTAAGAAGGGATTTTGAAAAAATAAATAAAAAAAATCGAATGGGTTAAAACAAAAGTCAAGTCAGTCCATGTGTTCACACTGGGTTATTATACGCAGATATGAGCGCAGAGTTTTCATCCGCTCCGCTGTGCAGATCGGAAAAAATCTAGTCCGGAATGCTGTTCACATTGAGCTTTCAATGTGAACGTAAAAAACGCTTTTACGCACGGATTAAACCCGTCAAACAGTGCGGGCTACGCCGGATTGAAAACGCAATATATGTAGATCCACCTT
>JAQIWX010000018.1:0-44809 GCA_034696785.1 Lepidocyrtus cyaneus | reverse complement strand
TCCGGATTGGGAATGAATGTCCCTCCAGCGTTGTACTTAATTAGGGAAATCCTCCTATAAAAATACAAGACATGCATCTCATCTCATCCCGTCATCCCATGTAAAAAATGTGACGAGTGAAGAGGATTATGCATAGCGAAAAGCTATACGATATACCCTGTCATATGTCAGAATCGGAGGAGCTCAACACTATCACGCTTATCATTGTCACCACCACACTTATCTTTTTTTTGTCCTCTTTCAAAAAGTAAAAATTGTTTTCACTAAATTCCTTTTCAAAAAAGAGAATCGAGGAGGGAGAGAACAGTGCAGTGGAGAAAAAAAAAGATGACGAAAGGGAAAGTGAGGGAGTTTGATCTGATAAAAAATGGTTTATTTTTGGAGTGTGCTTTTTTTACGACTGAATGAGGAAGGGTGACTCAAGTGGTGTGTGGCTCCGTGGTGGTTCTGTATGCGGAGTGGAGTAGCTTGTAAGTTTTTCTTTCGTTTTTTTTCATCTTGAAAAAAAAAATTCTCTCGCTTTGGAAATTGTATATATTTTTATTCCCTTTTATGAGGAGGGTATAACGCCTTCATCCATATACTTACAGGTTTTCAAGTCTTTTAAAGGGATGATGATGATGATGAAAGTTAAGTGACCATACTTTTTTCTCTCTTCTACTCACAGCTTGTTTCAGCTTCTCACACACATCATCATCCCATGTTGTGTTTTTTATAGAGATGTGATCTATTTTCGGCTTTTTTAGAGGAAAAAAATTCTAGTCCACATGGGGTCTTGATTCATATTTTCATATAGCCATATCACTATTACCTAAGCATACATACCCATCACACGAACGAAAGAGGGGAGGATAGCAAAGGGATGATGTTGTTGATGATGATCGGATCTCGTTGGCATCCACATCGGCACGAGCTTTTCTTGAGGGCAATCAGTTGTTCCTTCCTCCTCGTTGAAATTCCGTGGCACGGGCCATTATATTTATACTCCCTGGAAATTTTTTTTAATGCGCTTCCCAATCCTTATACCCCAGCCAGCCGGCAGCCCAGGTTTTGGATAACTAGTTTTTTAAGGAAGAAGGGGAAAAAATATATATCAGGCTGATGATCGTGATCAGGATGAGGATCATGATGGTAAAAAAAGCTATAAAAAATGAATTGGGGTAGGACAGGCAAGCCATATAGCCAGCCTTAGAGAGTCAGAGCCAATCCCGAATGGGGAAGGTATTAAAAGGAGGAAAGAAATCTTAATCCTTCCATTTTACTCGTTCCCATTTCTTCTCCTCTATAATTTATAAAAAACGGCTCCCTTTTACATGGATTTCAAGAACGTCTTCAAAACCAAAAACCAATCTTATTTAATCTTCACACGTGGCTTCCATTCTTGTATCTTTTTAAGTTGACTGTTACAGTAAAACACTTTAAAAAAAAGTGTTACATAATATGTAACTGTCTGTGTTGTCAATAGACGCACACCAGACCAGCTTATATATTTTTTTTTATAGAAAAAGATGATATCATTCATAATATTAATGATCATTTATCAGATCGGATCAGATCATCACACATTTTGAAAGTTTTAGGTTGTACAGTTCCATATCACTATCATATCATTACGAATGATACAGCCACTTACAATTCACAATATTCCTGTCGTAAAAAGCCGTGGTCGTCCTAACACAAGCTTCTGCCTTTTAGCACAACCCATAACCCATCATCATATCAGGATCCTTTCTAGTTTCTCCTAACAATGGGTACCCTTTTTTACCCCCATCGTCATCATCATCATCATCATCCCCATCCATTTTTATTTTTGGAAGCCTTTTCACAATACCCGATTATATAAAAAAGACGTAACAAAAATACATTCTTCTCTCTCATTCACAAAGAGGAAAAGGATTCCGTAGGAACAAAAAAATATATATCCAAATACCTAAAATAAGCTATAAGTACTTTGGCCAAGTCATTCATCCCTTTTTCCCCAGTTTTTTTCTTCTCCTTTCCACATTTTTACAATATCCTTTCTCCTTCCCTGTGCGTGGAAGGAAAAAAAGGATGGAAATGGATGGATTCTCTCGTCATTTTTTTTTGCCGAAAAAAGTATAAAAATACTCACTAGGTATATACTCCTTTTTTTGGTAGAGAGTTACGTAAGTAAAACAAGAGAAGCCTCTGTTTTCATCCTTTCACATGAGTACAGTAAGTTCAGAGAGAGCGAGAACACCCTCCTCGGTTCCGTCATAGAATATTATAACGGTTTTTGTTGGCTGGGAGCAACGCAACGCAACGATATAACGAGAGTTGCTGGTTTACTGATCAACATGGCACCATTATCATATCCTCCTCACACTCTCAAATTGAACAAGGACTTACCGACATAACCTTCCCCTTTCTCCCCCCAACAAAAAATAAAAAAAAAACTTTTTACCCTTACGACCCTATTCATAGAGAAACTTACGGTTTTGGTGTGCCAACGCCATGCCACAACCACCGCCTTTTCATCATCATCATCATCACCATCATCCGTTTTACACCTCACCCTTCTTCTTCATCTCGCAATCTTGCTTGTTTTTTTATTCCTGATATAAGATACAAATTTGGTTGCAAGTTTTTTAATTTTAAGATTCATTCAATCTCTTAAAGAAATCCTTGCAAGTGATCAGGATCATGATGAGCATGATCGGGATAAAATCAAATCGGGATCTGCGAAGGCGATTTTTTCTTTATTGATGACAATTTTCTTCAAATGGTTATGACATGACATGCCAGAGACTTTGAAATATCTTTCATAGATTCTCTTCTTTCCTCTCCTTTGCCGAAAATGTAAAAGGATAATGATGATCATCATGCTTTAGAGGATGAAGATGAGTGGCTTGTTGTCGAGAAGGGAAGATTTTTTTTGAGAGAGAGAGTTGTGTGTGGTGAATCGGAGATGTGGGATGAAAATCTCTAAAAATGAGGAGAGCGTCGTGTGCTGGCTGGCAGAAACTGTTCTTTACTCATCATGACGGTCGCGATCGCGATGATCCTCATCATCATCATCATCATCCTGGATCTCGTCCTTTTCCCATTCTGTCTGCATGCATCAAAGACATTTTTCTGGAGAAGAAAGAAAAAAATCCTTTTCATTCTGGAAGCTCCCTTGTCAAAAAAAATATCCTCTACGTGGACAGAGTGGAGAATATGCTATTATTATATAAAAACTGGGATTATAATGGTGACGGTGGTGGTGGGGATGATGCGAGGGTCCTCTGCTCCGTGGTAATGCTGGTGGTTGCTCCTACACTATTTACCTATTCAAGGAATGGATATGAAATGGAGTGGTGACGTAACCTTAAGTAATCGCTCAAGGATTTCTCTTCTTTTTTTGCCCTTAAACGCAAAACAGAGAATGGAGGAAGAAAAAATCCTTTTGAGATTTTTCGAAGATTTTGTATTTTATCTTTATCCCTTCTGGACTTCACTCTCTTCTGGATGGACTTGTTGTCACTGCTTACTTATATTTTTGCCTTCTTTTTTGCTTTACCGTTTTCCCATTTTTCTTCCTTTTGCCACACGGTAAACAACAACGGGGAAGAAGGTTGAAAACGGGTAGTTTTTTTTTTACTCTTTCCCTTCCTTCTCCTCTCCTCCAACATTGTTGGGAGAAGGGAAGAAGTTGGATTTTTATTTTATTTTTTCAAGAAAAAAAATAACTATATTATTGAGAATCGGTTTTTTCTTCATCATCATCATCTTCTTCATCATGAAAGGAAGAAGAATAAGAAAAAAGAGACTTTTTTTTAGAAAAAAAAAAGGTTTTTATCCTTTCAAGATATTACCTATGCAGTGGTTTGTGTGTGTGTGCGCAAGCTGCACTTGAGGAACCCAACTTATTATTATTATTTGGTCAGTTGGAGTTGAGGGAGCTTAAAACATGCAATGCAATGCGCAAGGCTGGTTTAAAAATATGATGGTCCATTCCAAAGTCCCAGTTCCAAGAAACATGCCACTGCATATTTTCTTTCTTTCCTTTTCTTCAAAGCTCGTGTAATTCATCAGAGCAAATCGTTTTTAATAATAGGAATTAAAAGAAATGCAAGCCGGGGACGGGGACAAGCAAAGATCAAGCCGTGCACGCACACAACACACATTTTCTTTTATTCCTTTCTTTCTTTTTTTCAAGAAAAATACAGCATAAAAAAGTAAAGTAACCTTTTCTTCTTCTGTTCCTGTAACCATCCTTTTGGAAGACTCATCTTGGTAGTCATGATGATGATGATGATGATGATCGGATGATATTTTTGCTGGAATTCATTCAAACTATAAACTCAGAGAAGAGTTCCTGTTGTGGTGGGCTCCACTGGCAAAACAACAGAGGAAGAAGAAAACAAGAAACAAAAATACTTTTTTTTTCAATTCCAATCTTCTTTTCATTTCATTCCATTCTTTGGTTTTTATTTTGTAAGACAGAAAAGAGACAAGACAAAAAAAGTATAAGCTGTCGGACTAGTCTTGGTTTGGACTAGTTGTCCTCCTACGCCAAAATAGATCGGACGTCCGTCTCATCCTTTTAGACTACTCATCTTGGGGATCATGACATGATCATGTCCTTAAATTTGTGATTTTTATATTTGAAAAAAAAAATCAGGATGGAGATTAGACAAATACAATGGGATGCTTGCTAAGCTGTGCTGTAGTCCCTATTGTTTGCTTGTCTGTCACTTTTCTTTGGGGGAAAACGGAAAATTGAATGAAATCCTGGCATTTATGCAATCACGCGGTGCGGAATTTTCAGTCTTTGTTCTTGGAGATGAGGATGATCTTGGCCATCATCAGTTTTCTCATGGATAGGCTTACTTGTTTGGTATCGGTCAGCCTTTCATAACTTTGGTCTTTATTCGTTGGATTGACTGTGGAATTAAATGACATTTTGACGGACAGTTAAAGGAACTATTTCCAAGTTCAACATTCCTTTAAACCTTCCTAGCCTTTTCCCCACACTATTTTAATAATATCTTGTTCGGAATTTCTTATCATTTTGCTGTGAATTTTCTTATAAACAAGTATATTTATACAGTCCCTCGCCACTGGTCATTTTGCTCAGACAGATCTGCAGTAAAAAAAGCATTTTCTTACACAGCATGACATGCTCAACCAGTTACGCAATAAATTTCACTCCATCTCATCCCTCTCATTTCCTCAACTATTTTTTTAGCTACTTGTTAGTCACAAACTCTCGGCTCTTGGAGGAGAAGGGTGGATGGATGGATATTATGGAATGGGGTGATACATAATAGGAAAGGGTCCATGAATCAACCTTGTTGTGTGGTGGTCTCTCGATCCTCTCTGTCCCAGCATATTTTTACCCCTATTCCTCCCCATTACGTATTCGTACATTTATTTTTTTGTGCAAGCGGGTAGCGGGTTGAATGCAATTCATGAAAAATGGAAGAGATTTTTTTTGTTGTGTTGCTTTTGGTTGTTGGGCTTCAGCCCAGCTCTCCGCTCTTTTCTCTCCCTGTTTTATTATTATGTAAGAAGGAGGAAATAAGAAGGGATACGGACAGGGCAGAATAAAGAAGAGAGAAAAAGAGCTATTGAAAACAGATCTCTCCTCTCCCAAAAAAAGCCTTTTTTTCCTCGTATGAACTTTGTACAATTTTTATATTGGATTGGATGGGATAAAGTACGTTGGAAATCCTTTATTCCATCCCATTCAGTTCCCATATAGATATAGTGAGAAGGGTAAAAAGGATGAAGAGGATCTCTGTCTGTACTGAGCATGGTTGTTGTTGATGGTGGTGGTATGGTGATAACAACGCTCCTTTCAATCCTTCATCCCTTCCCGTTCCTGTAAAAATGGGTATCGTGGTGAGTAGTGCAGTGCGTAGATCTAAAAGGAAGAAAAAAAACGCGTTGTACAACTTACAACTCTCTATCCTTTGGAAAGTTAAGCGAGGTTCTGTATTCCCATTCCTGATATGATAAGGGAGAAGTTTTCAGTTCCTGCTTGGAGGAATTCCTTGATGGCTTATATTATTATGGGATGTGAAATATGGTTACATTAAAGTAGCATGCATGTATGTATGTATGTGTTCGTGCGTAGGTAGTGGAATGAAGATGATGATGGTTTTTCCTTCCCTTCTCGCCCTATCCCAATAAAAATGAGATGAAATGCGTGTATGCTTTGCTTAAGGTAGTTTCGTTCTGGATAAGAGAGTTTTTTTCTTCTTCTTCTTGATAACTGATTCCCCATTTCCAACTTACTTGATATTGATGATGATCATCTTCTCTGGGAGAGCTGTAGCCTTCCTTCAGTGTTCACGTAGAGTTGAGCGGATGCAGACGGTGGAGAGAGTGAGACGGACACAGAAAGAGATTTTTAGACATTTTTTAGCCCTCTTCCCTTTTAGTTTCCCGATACGATACTACAACCAGATATTACATAATAGTGCTACTTTAGACAAGTTCATAGTCTTTATTCACGAGTTGCTATACTCATGCTAGTTTTCTTTTGATTGGTCAATGAAAAAAAATTGAAATTACATAATCGAGTCAGTATACAAAAAATATAACAACGCTTATGAAATTGAAGAGAGAGAAAAACTTTTTTTCGTTTATTCCAGTGTGACATTAAGTTTGAAAAAAGGAGTGACATTTTTTTCTTGTGCGGATGACTACTTTCATGTAACATTATATTCTCATTGTTTTCGAGAACGCTGAAGAACTCCTGTTGCGCTGCTAGCAGCGGTCAACAGTCAAAGGATTTGGAAAGACGACGACGACGGTGGTCGTTCGTGGAGTGACAGTGTTTTTTCGCTAAAAAAAATACCAGTCCCAAAATTATGGGCAAGCTGAACTTTTCCAGTTTTAGTCAAACTTTTTCTTCTCCCTCTGAAATTCTAGCAATTTTCTTTTGAAAAGTCATCAGCATCATCTTCATTGTAAATCTGAGTTGATCTCGGGAACCGGTGTAACGAGTGAATCATCGTTTTGTAATTAAAAACACACACAACTCAACAAGAGACATTTTAATGTGATCTCAAGTCAGTTAATTCTAACGGTTATTATTATTATTATTATTACGTTCCTTCAGTATAAAATAACTCAGGAAGTATTAGTACCAAGTATGAGCAAGACTGGGACGGAGACATCTTATCCGGAAACAACTATTAACTTATTTTCGAATGAGAATGAGAAATAAAATTGGAACATTAAAAAACAATCCGGGAAGAACAAAAAAAAACATCAATAATTTATATCGAGCTTAACTAACTTTCATGGGAACAATTTTCAACCCGATCATCATTATCATCATCATCATCCCCCGGTGAAACAAATCGTGTTCAGCAAATTATAAACAAGAGACCAAGTTTTGGACATTTGCCATGTATCCAGCCAATAATTCCAATTCCATTAAAATCCGAAGAACAAAGTTATATTAAACATTGAGCATTTTTTTAGTCAAATCTCAGAAATG
This sequence comes from Lepidocyrtus cyaneus, assembly GCA_034696785.1. NCBI lineage: Eukaryota > Metazoa > Arthropoda > Collembola > Entomobryomorpha > Entomobryidae > Lepidocyrtus > Lepidocyrtus cyaneus. Next base: position 37,350 of record JAQIWX010000018.1, on the reverse strand, counting down.
TAGAGAAAGATCGATCATTCTTCAAAAAATTATTAAGAAAGCTCAGCTACCTCCTCAAAAGAAAAAATAAAAGAAATTACTTCTACCTCAAATGTAAAAGATAAAAAAATTACTACTTTACCAGTGACCTGAGTATAATCTATTCATTCCAGAGTATGAGAAGACGAGTATGATATGATTATATTAATAAAAAAATTCTCAATAAATGCTAAGTCAGTCAGTTAGAAGAAAACACGAAGAAGAAACACAACTCTACAACGACATTTTTACGACAAAAACAATATGAACTAGTTAATCCTTCATTAAAAAAAGAAAGTTACCACAGTTATGCTAAGCCAATTCAAGAAAAAGAAAGACTGTATTTGTGGATTTTCTACAGTAAGCTTATTAGTTTAAGGATACTTTTGACTCAGTATTTCCAACATCTACGACTACTACTTCTGCGTAAAACTCAAGTTAGGACTATTTTGGGATAACATTTTTACCGTTAGTGCTGCTGTCTGGTATGCACGAAGAAAGAGGAACTGGAAAACGAACAGGCTCGAAACAACGAAAAGAGCAAGTTACAAATTCCGGCAAAATTTCTCTCCAAGCCAACACAAGTTTATTGAAGGTAATTTTTTTTGAAACTACATACTTAATTATAAGAGTAGAGTAGTTTAATTAAATAGTTTAAATTATGCAATATTATAGTAGATTAAAATTGCTTCGCCGCTTTGTTCACAACATGGGGAAAAAATTATGCTGTATTCGAATTCCCAAACTTTCTCTTTGTTTCCCTCTTTCTTCCTCTTCTTAAAAAATGGGTTTTTGAATCTACCTGTTCCAAACTAGTATTACCTAATCCTTTCCCCCTTCAACTTGTTTCCCAAGCCATGATAATGGGATGATAATTCGACCCAGATCATTATTGTTATTTGGAAGCAAACAACCTGTTGTTTTCTACATGTCTCATTTTCCTCATATTAATGTATGTTGGTTGGGAAGGGGCAGCCGGAGAAAGGATTATAAAAAAAGGGTTGACTGACTGAATTGAATTGGATGAATGAAAGAAAAAAATCCCTTTATGCCTCTCATCTAATTTGTAGCTACTTACAAAGATGATGTGAGGATGATGACGGGGGGAACAGGTCTTGTTATTTTATCTTCATTGTTGGGCATTGAGCCGGCATCAGTTCGTCGAGAGTTCACCCCTTTCTCATCATTATCATCATCATCATAATCGTTATGACATAAGTGCCATTACTTTCTTTTCAACACGGTGAGCTCCTGCGTGAAGCTCCAACAAAAACTCAACCCTTTTCATAGTCAATTATGACGCATGTCTTGTTCCTCTCCTGTAGTTTGTAACCCCTTTTCACATTGGATTACCATAATAAAAAGGGTTGTCATGTTGTTGTTGTTGTTCAGTCAAGTGGAGATGGCTTTTAAGGAGGGAGAGAGGGTAAAGATGATGAATGGCCCTTTTTTTTTTAAAAAAAAAGCCTATGTAAAAACCCGTTTTTTCCTCTCTAGCCCTTTTTATTCCTCGAGAACAAAAAAAAAGTAAACATGGGGATCATTTTCCTAAAAAGAAAAAAAGAGAGGAAAAAGGGTTGGCTTAGGCTTGACTAGTGTGTGGAAGGATGGGGATGCTCCACAGGTCGGCAGAAGCTCGGTAGTTGTCGGGAGACTATGTGAGTGAGCAAAGAATGCAACCCTTTTTGTCGCCCTATTCATTCTTTAGAAGAAGAATAGTAACTGCATACATACGCATATCACAACCCTGCCAATTTCCATGAAAGGGTAAAAAGGCTTATTGCTGCAAGTGGAGGAAATCAATGTCATGTCATTACATAACCACACATAAACATTTTCATGTTGGAAGCCTCTTCCTTCCTTCTCTCTTCCTTTTGACAAGACGTGTTGGACTTGAATAGAATGTGACATCACAACGGGGGGAAATTATGCTAAATAGATGGAAGAAAAAAAGTACAATCCAGTGAGATTTGTGTGAGTGAAACCCTTTTCAAAACTGAAGGAAGACAATTGCAAACACGCTCTCTTCATGTCCATTAACTAGTGTATGTATGCATGTAACATTGATTGTTTGACGGGAACATGTCCTTCTTTGTCAGTTCCCCAAGTAAGCAAATTTGACTTCTTGTCTGTCTCCTTCACATACTCATTCTCAAGCCTAGTCAGCATCAGACTTAAAAGGATGATGAGGATATTAATCATTGTCATTAAAATCATCAGCTCTTCACAAGAAAATCTATTAATGATGAACAGCCATCAATTTTTACTTAACTGTGTTCGTATAGCCATGCCTGTTACCTGTTGGAAGCCGCCTAGCTCCTCTTTACCTCTTCTCCTTTAAAAATCTTTAACAAAGATTCCTATTTGAAAAAAAAACGCATTCCATGCATTACATAATCAACATTAGCCAACATACACAGTAGCATCACTTATATGTGTAAATCTCGGAGAATATTAAAGAAAGGGATGCTTTTGCATTTCACTTCATTTTATTATTCCAGACATGAAGATGAATGTACATAAGTTTAAGACTTGACTAAAAACCTTTATTTCTTCTTTCTTTCTTTAAAATCCAACTGGATGAACTTGACATTGCATCATTGCCACTGTTTGAGCCTTTAACCATTCCCGCATTATTATATTCTACAATGATGTCTGACTATTTTACAATGTTCCTGGCACGGGAGGGATTTCTTTTTCTGAGGGAAATGAAATAACGTTCGTTATTTTTTTTCATCATCCTCTCTTCTTATTCTCCTTTAAAATAAGGAAGAGGTAAATAAACACGGACCAAAAGAAGGAACATAGGTATATACCTAATATAATAGCCCAGTTCCTTTTTTCTCCCTTTGGTTGGTAGGGATTATGTAATCCTGAAAATGAATGAAAAAGAAAACGGTGACGGTAGTGGTGAGGATGACTCTACATTTTTTTCCCCAAGATTTCTTGGCAAAATACGTAGGAACAGCAGCGTTGTTCGCTGGGAGAAAGAAAGGAAAAAACAAGTCAAAAAAGGGTCTCCTTCAATCATTCTAGGATATTAAAATGCTCTAATAAAGTGCCTACTAAGCATACAGCAAGCTACCTACCTATTCCATAATTTCTCCAAAAAAACCCATCCATGTTTAAGAATATACTTAAGATGACCCTTAAGTAAAGCCGATGAAGGGACCGCAGGAGAGGAAAAGTTTGCATAATGTATATAAAAAAAAGATTTTTAAGGGAGAAAAAATATCTAAAAATCTGTTTAAAAAATATATCTACATACATATGAGCAGGATTAGCAGACGAAGCAGAAGCCCTTTTTTATAAACCAAAGAGGACATGAAATTATTTTTTTCCGCACTCGTTTCCTCCATTTTATGCTTATTTGTTGTGTACAAGGAAGGAGAACAATTGCTCATGTGTATAACGTTTTTTTTAAAAGTAAGTAGTAAGAAGGGATATTGATATTTTTTTATGATCTTACGTAAAAATCGAAGGAAAAAAAGGTAAAAAAGGAAGGGTGTATTATATGCGCTATGATGAACTTGAACTTGAGGATGGACTGGGCTGAGGAGAAAAAATAAAACTGTTTTTTGTGTAGAAAATGTTTTAATAAATGGGAAGAAAGGAAAAAGGCAGTATGCGTGTATGGCTGGCGTACATTTTTGTGGGTAGCGTAGACAAAAAAAAACAGAAACCGTTATACCGTTATTCCGGGATCTATAGTTTGGATCTCGTTTTTTAAGAAGAAAAGGAAAGGGAATTGATTTTTTTACCCTAAAAAAATATGTTTTTGAGGAATAACAATATTTTCAGTTGTAGGAGGCTTGAGGGAGGCCAAGTTTCTTAGGCTTTTGTTCTTGGATATGGTTAAATATTATGTATCAATTGTAAAAAATAGTATACCGATGCATAAAAAACAGTTTTGTTTTTGGGAAAAGAGAGATTGGTTAGCATGCATGCTTTTGTGTGTGGGTAGTTCACGTGATATGTGAGCTGGATAATCATCATCTTCATCAGCTTTGGTTGAGTTGAGATATGAAACAAACAAGACTAATTGTTTGTGGCTGAATGTCGTAATTTGAAACTTTCTCCTTGATTTATATAATAACGATGGGATGAAATATAAATAGGTCCGTTAAAATGAATAACGGGACGGTTTTGTTTTGAGGATTTAGTTTTAAAAGTTTTGCAATTTTTTAATACAATTATGAATCAGGTATGTATGTAATTTTTTTTGATAAAAATACATGAAATAACTTGACATGGTTAATAACTTAATCTGGTTAACTATAACACAGAGTTGAATCCACTGACAAACTGCTGTATATAAACTCATATAAAGAAAGATGTGTCAGTTAGTCAGAGAAAACATTTGAATGCAATATCAAATTAATTTTTCTTTACATCCAGATCAGTTTTAATTCGTAATTCCTATCCAGCATCCCTATTTATTCAGCCAGAGCAAACTAAACTCTTTTCTTGGAATCCTCTTATCCTCCCATAACATCCACTGATTGATTTCCTTAAAAATTGTTTCCTTAAATGGATTAACATTACATACGTCTTATTTGACTCGAATAATATAAATATGAAGTCATGCACGCCAGTATGGTTCATCTATGGATGCATAATATGCAGGCATAGACACAATCATAATGATTTTCAAGAAAAATGACGAAACTAAAGGGTTTCCAAACGATGTGCTCATCCTTTTTATCTTTATTGTTTATTTGCTGGAAAATATGGCCCAAAGGAGATAACAAGCAAGGTTCTTCTTATCCAACTGCTTCAGCTTCTTGAATTTGGAATGATAAAAATATAAAAGTACTTTTAGGTACTCTCCTCAAAAAAAAAAGAAGCAATCCTGGACACACCTTGACATTGACCTGTTCTAGTCCAGTCCTCATCATCACATTACATGGATAAACAATAATACATAATGCAATGTAATGTGAGGATAGGATTAGTTTTTATTGCAATATTGCATTGCTCTCCGAATTAATCACTCACAATTTCAATTCAAATACCGACTTAAACTACGTAAGCATAATGCATAAGCCATGCACGAACGAACCCTTCAAACCCGAACAAGTTCAAACACGTCTCCTCCCTCCTCCGCCAACCAGAGAATTGATGATGTAAAGCCCTTACATAATGTCGTGCATATTATGCATACAATACAATACACTAGCATAGCAGCAGTGCAGTGCAACATCAATCCAATCCAGGTAGGAACAGGAACAATGGGATACGATATGATGACTCGTGATTGATCCGGATCCTCCTAATTTGCATATAAGAGGTGATAAGGAATTGCTAGATCGTAGTCTGTTCATCACGAACCATGCAATCCGTTCTGTCTCCTTCGATCCGATCCTCTCCATGAACACTTTCCTCCTATCACACATAATATCATCATTAGCATGTTCGGATGCAATGCATTACGCTGTCATATATATCACTTCGCATTACGTTTTCCCACCTCAATCCCTTGCGTCCAGTCGATCTGATCTGATCTGATCTGCTTGCGCTTGGTTAGGCTCGATCTCCTCCAACTCGATCTCTCTTTCCGCCCATTTCCAGTCAGTCAGTCTCAGAATCGGTGTAGTCAGGTCAGGAGCTATAAAATGGAATCTAGTAGCTCAATAGAAGCCCCAGTTGACAGTTAGTTAGTTGCCATTGTCATTGTCAGTTAACAGATTTTGATTAAATTAAAATCCCATCATCCACATTAAGGCCAAACTCGGTGTTTAAATATATTACGTAAGTTCAATCCGTTCCATCTTAATTCAGCATTCATTCATTTCATTTGATTTTTCAATCCGCTTGGACTTGAACTTGAATATTGAAAATAAGGTAACGTCAATTTGTAACAAAAGCCGAGAGAGAATCATTTAAAAAAAAGGGTCCTTTTCCCCAAAACATTTCATTTTTATGAAGGGGGGTGCACTAGCAAAAAAAAAGTATCCTTCCATCCCTCCTCAGAGTAATAAAATGTATATTTTTTTTTGTGTTGATGCCCTTGGACTTGAGGAGATGATGATGATGATTCATCATCATTGCTCTCATGATAATAATATAATATAAATTTTTATTGATGGCTGAGTCCCCTTCTTCCTTTTTTCTTACCAGTTTCCTCCATTTTCAATGTGATCTGATCATGATCATCCATATCCCTTCTCTGAACATTTTTTCCGTTTCATTTTTTTTTCAGTTCAGTTAAAGCGGTGCGGACGTACGTAAACTGCGGATTTAACAACTTGTCCCTTCCTCCATCCATCCTTCTCCAGCTTCCTGGATAAAAACTGTCCTTCCTGCCTGGAGTAGAAAATATTATTAACGCTTTGCTAACCAGTGAGAATTACACCATTATTATTATTATTATTATGTTTTTTTTTGGCTTCTTTCTTTTTTAATGATAATAATTTTCGTTGTCATGTCGCGTGATATCGTTATTGCTATATGCTTGGTTGGGCTTCATTAAATGGGTGGAAAAGTTGTTGTGGGGTGACTTGGGCTTGAATAACCCAGCACGGATGGTTGTGTATGTATTATGCAGTTATTGGGTTGGGCTATTCAGAAATCGGAGTGAAAAGTGATAAAAAAAATTGATTTATTTTTGTTTCTCTCCATTTCTATTTCTAGGTGTGACTCAAGTGAAGCGATTGAAGAAGAAGGAGAAAAAAAAGTGGAGTGATTTCCGGGAGGAGAGAGAAAAGTGAAAGCATTGAGTTGATTTTTTTTTCGTTTTTGGAGAGAATAAATCGGAAGATTTGAGACTGAGGCGTGATGAAGGAGCATGGAGATAACGGATCAACGACGACGGCTCGAGGGTTGCCCCCAACCTCTCATATCTCCTCATCAGATAAGCTAATTCGTGATCAAGAGCTCCAGCACTTGGTGACGAGCAGCATTCCTTCCCCACCTTATGGGGGACTGTCATTGATCAACGCGTCGGCGGCTTTGGTGTTTGGGGCGGATCCGATCTACTCCACCCATTTGTTTGCGAGCTTGGCTGCGAATAATCCGAATTCGAGGTTCCAGCTCCCGATCCCCATCCCATTGGCGCTCCAACCCGCTCCTGGAAGTCATCCTGCGCATCAGAGCCCTCTGCATCATCATCATCACCACCATCAGAGAAACATTTTCCATCATTTGCCGGCGGCGGCCGTCCCGGCGTTTGCGGGACTACCTGGTGCAAGCCTACCGAATGCGGCGCAGTTGGATATATTGTCATCCTGGGTTCAGGAGCAGGCTAGCAAGAGCAATGATGATAGGAAGATCACGTCCACGACCCACTCCACCCCGAATTCCACAACGACGCCCAACAACAACAAGAAGAATGGGGCTGGGAAGAATAACAACCGGAAGAATAATAGTCAAGTGAATAACAAAAATAACAAGAATGCCGGTTCCGGCCATCCTGTGATCAAGTTGAGCAAGAGGTCTGCCAATGGGAGTGCCAATTTGTCGGTGGCCAAGGCCAATCGTAAAAACAAGACTGGTCATCATCATCTCAATCACGAAGGGATAGTATCCTCCTCAGAAAATGATATGGTGATCAAGAAGGAGGAATTCGAGAAGGATGCGGAGATGCCGATGAGCATGTCAATGACGGACGCCATCATCAAGCCATTCATAGTGGAGCACATGCCGGTGGGAAGGATGAGCGACGTTCAGAAGATGGAGATTGAGCAATCCCCTCCACCATCCATGAAAGGGGGAAAGGGAGACAACAGTAGTGGGAGTCCAAGCCCCAACCGGATCGCAAACAACAACAATGCTAATCCCAAGAACCAGGGCCAAATCAGTCCTGGACAGAATGGATCAAGGGATAAGGTCTTCACTTGCCCCACCTGCAATCGCTGCTTCGGCTACAAGCATGTCCTCCAGAATCATGAGCGTACCCACACCGGGGAGAAACCCTTTGAGTGCACCATCTGCATGAAGAAGTTCACTAGGGACCACCACCTCAAAACCCACATGAGACTGCACACCGGGGAGAAACCTTATCAGTGCACCCATTGCGACCGTCAATTCGTCCAAGTAGCCAATCTCCGTCGTCACCTCCGGGTTCACACTGGGGAGCGGCCTTACGCATGCGAGTTGTGCTCCAGCCGGTTCTCCGACTCCAACCAGCTCAAGGCTCACATGCTCATTCATAAAGGTGAGAAACCGTATACATGTAAGGACTGTGGGAGCAACTTCCGGCGCCGCCACCACCTCGCCCACCACAAATGCATTGGTGAGGAGACAAGTGTGAAGGGCCTCTTTCATCATCATCCTCCTTCATCTTCCTCTCCAGATACGTCTCCACCCCAGCTGCTCACACCATCCAGTGCAGCCGGGAGCGACAGAGGGGATAGCAGCAGCCTCGCAGGCAGCGTTGGAAAGGGCTCCTCCGGAGGTGGAAACTCAAAGCGGGAGCGGAAGTGTCGGGAGACCAGACGAATTATCCGACTGGACACTTTGCCCGTGGCTGCCACAGTAGCTCATCACGCCAATCCTCTGACGTTCCTCTCCGGCTCCGTCGTCCCGGAGCAGGACCACCCGGAAGATTTATCCATGGGTGGGAACACTCTCAGTCGGAGTCGGAGCTACAGCGGAAGCAGCTCCAGCGTTACCGGCTCCTCAACACCCAGTCCGAGAAGCGGCCTCACTCACGGAACTCTCCTACTCCGACCTTATTGCAACTCCCACACCAGCTCCTCCGAGGAAACACCCGATCTATTCAGCGACGAAGATCTTCGTGCTGCGGACAGCAGCACTAATGGTAAGAATGAGTCATCCTCCGATGATATCTCGTTCAAATCCCATCATGAGTAACAAAGCCAGAAGAAGAAAAAGTAGTAGAACTTCGAACCAATTTTTTTTACGCATAGAATAGCTAGATATATTATACAACCGCGTAAAACTCAACCAGAACTTACCTCAACTCATTAGTTTCGATTTCTACATACATATATTAGTACATAAGTTATGTAACTGAACTACCTCAACTCTAGTTCCTATTCAAATTTTTTCTATTCAATATAAAAAAGTACACATAAATATACTCAATACATAATTTTTTTTACATATTATATAAGAATAAGTATATTTATAATTATAATAAGGAGAATCATCCGTCTTCTTCAAGACTGCATTCATTTACTGATAAAACTAAATATTTATTAATGATGTCTGACATTATTAATGTTAATAATGTTTACTCAACAAGCGAACAGACTTTTCTCTGAAACAAATCAACACAAACAAAACAATTACAAAAAACGATTACGGGTTCCATTTTGTAATAGTAGAGATTTACGTACATTTGTAATTAAGAACATAAATCCATATTTTGTATTATATCTATCGTATCTTTAGCAATAAGTGAAGAAACATATAATTATAATTATATAAGTTAGTAAGTTTTATATGAACTCCAGAGAGAACAAACAACATTTTCATACATAACTCATTGATATGTATGCCACAAATAAGTATATTTTTTCATGTAAAAAAATCAACGTCCTTCTCCAACTCTAACTAAAACGATGTCTGATCCGATCTTTAAAAAAACTTAATTAATGATTGTAAAAGAAATGCTCAAAAATTGATGTTTATACGAAACAGAAATATTCCAATATGAATCCTCAAATTAATCAGTTTTCACATTCCAATCCAAAATCCTTCAACGAATGAGCATCAGTATATTTTTTTTCAAGAAGAAATGGAATGATAGGTTAGCCTCTAATTATATGATTAAAATGATTAAGGAATTGAAACCGGTAATGTGCCAACTTATTCACAATTTCTCTGATGGAAATGACGATATTTTGGACACAGCATTCAACCTTCAAACAATCCTCAAATAGTTTTATCTCCGACATGAATATGAATAGATATGAAGAAAGATGATGATGATGTTTAGCTAAGGAAAAAAGTAATAGTTTTTTTACGGTGAATGAATCTTGGGAGAAAAAAATTAGTGATGAGAGTACATGATCCATGTATCTTATCCCGGTGTCAAAGTGAACTTGATAAAAATATAACTATAATTATGTAATAACAATAGGTAAAATAACTGTTTCAATTAGAATCATTTCATTTTTCACATTTTTTCCTCAGATTGGATTTTTTATTTGACAGTTATTGAACTGAAGAGGTGAAAATCATGAGTAAATTTTTTCTTTGTAGAAGAATGAATGACTTCTCTTTTTGATTCCCTGTTCATTTCTGTCAAAAAAAAAATCATTGTCATTTATTCGGAATCTTTTTTTTTCGATGAATTTCCTAATTTTAGTTCCTAATAATAAAATCCTTGTCCCAGTAAATGAATTTCTGGTTCTGTTATGTAAAATGTTTCATTTCAATCTAGAATCAATATTTTTGAATCGAAGCTACACAACAACTTAGGTTAATATAGTTCATAAGGAAGATGATGAGTCTAAGGAATCGCAATCTAATCCGAAAAATCAAGTGGGTGGCTACCCAAATCACTGTATGAGCTTGAACAAAGTTGACTGGAGAGGCGGGCACAGCGCCCACTGATTTTGTCAAATGTAACGGATTACGGGTATTAAACATTTAAATATAATAATATAATAGTAATACAACGGTACCGATAGTCTAAATATATTGTAGTTTACAGTTAGGAAATCATAAAAAAATCTCTATATATTATTATGACACATTTTATATTATTAACAATAATAATATAATTGATCTACCTCAATCCACATAAAACAAAAATATTTCATAAAATATATATTTTGTACATATTTTTAAGTACATCTCTAAGAAACAACTTTGTTCAACCAACCTGGAAAAATACTGATTAATTATTAGAAGAAAGTAACAGACAGTTCCTATGTACCAGTACATGATGAATAAAAAAACTACCTCAAACAGTTAAACTACTAAAGCATAATATGTTTAAATGATAAAGATAATTAATTAAGAGTTTACAAAAAAAAGGTAACAATTATGTGTGTGTTCGTATGGAAATTTATACATTTTGCATTAATATTTTGTACTAATTAAGTATGTGAGTGATTATCGTCATGTTGTCCTCTTTCGGTGAATTTTTTTTTACCTCCGGTGGAAACTCCTTCCGGTTAACATTTAATCGACTGAAGCCGAAACAATGAATCACGGTGGAAAACGGGTCTTAGCTTGTAGGATACTTTCTAGGAAACTTAAATATATTAGCAAAAAAAAAAATATATATAAATATGATTATTGAAACTTCGATCGATTTTGTAATTATTATTTAACTTTTTTTTTAGTTAGGCTTCGTTATTATGAATTTTATATTTAGTTCATAGAACAATGGTAGGATTTACCTTTCACAAGGAAAGTGTAACCGTCGTGTTGGACACGCGCTCACACGAGTACTGACTGAATATAAAAGGTTCCGCCGAAAGGATGAGTAACCCCGGTTATTAGTGATTTAAGTTCAAGTCAATTATGATTTACCTGTTTTGATCATGTATTTAATTACACAGTTATTTACATGCATTATATTATTTTGTCATAAGAGACGCGCAGTTTGTAAATATTTATGTAAAACAACAAAAGTAAAGTTTAGGTTCCGTTTTTGTTACCTCCTCAGAATGGTTTGCTAATTTGGCTATATAAAAATTGTGTTAACATTTTTTCTGCTAAGGCTGCTAATAAAATGGAAGACATTTATAGTTACGTTTTACCTAACGGGCTAAGTTGAAGGGGCGGGGGAAGAGAGAACATTTCCATGTGAAAATCTATTTTTTTTCATGTAATTTCTTTGTGATTTGTGCTGTTTGTTTAGGAGATGCAGGAAAAAAAACAAGTATACAGTAATTTAATTATTTAGTAATTTTGAAAGTGAAAGTACGTTATTTATATTAAATAGCTGGAGAGGGAAATAAACATTGCCATATGAATACATATATGTATGATAGTTAATTATTGTATTAAAAGTATGTAGGTTAGTTTAATGATAATGATGATATATAGAAATTATAATTATGAAAATTATTATTATTATTATTATATTATTGTTATCTTGATGTCAATCTCGGGTCACTTTTGTGAAACATGAAAAGTGTATAATGATGTGGTGTGGGAAATAGTAGATGGTGTACTATGAGAACAATTATACGGGTATTTTTTAATGCAGATTGCAGATCTATATATGATATGATATTATGATGATATATTTGATGATAATTTTGTAAGTGATTTATGAAGAAAACAAAAACAATTATGCGTTTATTACTACTTGTATTTTGTGAATAAATACATATGCTTTGATATTTGTATTTGGTTGGGGGTGTTTGCAAGAATATTTTTTATTTCAAAATACATACATAATTGCATAAATAATTTCTCGAGACATTATAAAAATAATTATTTTGTAGTCGATCAGTTACAAAGGTACATAGGTATACATACTTTTTTCGTCATACGTAAAAATCACCGTATAATAATTAGGTTTCACTAAATGGAATGGTAAAATTATTTGAAGGAACATTTGCTAGGAATGCATAATATTAATATTAATATTTAAGCATAAATAATAAATATATTTTGAAGGAACAAAATCTTTAAAAGAATTCCAAAAAAAAGCTTGTTCAGGCAGATCATTGGGATTTCAAGTGTTTAGCCAGAGCGGGTGTATCTTTCGTCCAAAGATACATTCTTGATAGCGTCGATAAGTCCCCAGGGTCCGGCCTCATCCTCAGCAAAGTCATTTTCAATGTTGGGGCCAAGCTCAATTGGCTCTTCGTCTTTTGTCGGAACCTTTCCATCGGCTGCTTCAGGCTGCTCTTCCTGGGCGGCAACTCTGGCAACGTTGATCTGAAAATAATATAAATAAATACATTTGAAAACTAATAATTAGTCAGAGAGCTTATATGAGTTAGGATTTTGGAATTGCATTTACGTAAATGATAGTGTTCTCAAAATAAATTTATAACTAGATTAGAGTTAGCTACCTTGTGGAGCATAATCTGGAACTCCTCACCCCGGGAGTCGCACCTTAGTCCTCGGTTGCACAGGGAGACTGCTTCATCATATCTTTTGAGGTGATACATGGCTACGGCATATCTGTACAGGATCTTGGGCTTCAAGTCCCCTCTGGGATGAACCAAGGCCAAGGCGGTCTTACAACAGTTCTCGGCTTCTTCATAGTCCTCCAGGCGGTTATAGCATAGGGCGAGGTTGGAATAGAGTTGATAGCTCTTCTTGTCAATAGCCTCCTCCTCTGGGGTATATTGAGACTGCTTATTTTTAGTTTCACGGAAGTCCCGGAACAACTCGAGTGCCCAGTTGTACCGGTCACAGGCATCCCGATAAAGAGACTGGCCGAACTTGGTGTGCCCTGCTTTGATAAGCTTCTCCACATCTTCGAAAATCTCTTCCAGGGAGAGCTCCATGCTGCACCTTTCGATCGGGGTCATGAAGGCAACGGATTTCCGGGTTTTGGGGGAGATGTCGGCTACCTGGAGGATAACCCTGAGTCGTTGGTTCCCCTCGATGAAAATTGGGATCCCTCGCCTTCCGTAAGCATACTCAGGTTCGAGGGAGAACTCTGCGATTTCTTTCTTCTGCATTGACTTCACTGCATGGTAGAGCCCGACAAGGCCGTCCCGTCCCACTTCAAGTGAGGTGGCTAGCCCGTGCTGCGCAGTTGAGTCGAGGAGGCTCAAGCTGTCCCCTTTGTCCACGTACATTTGGTAATGGATCCAGACACGATACCCGTCCGTTACAGGGATGCTTGGCTGGCCAGCCATCAGGAGCCTTTTGCGGACGCCACCATCCTCCACTAAGGATGTCATCTCCTCACGAGGAACTGGATTTTTGATAGCTTCCTTTGCCAAGCGGATGAAGTCCATGGATGCCGTGTCGATGGAGTTGTCAACCGGAGGATTCGTGTCGTGAATGTCAAACGCATCATGGGTTCCATTACCGGTTTTAAACGGACGGGGAGGTTGTAGGTCTGTAAATCCCTCGGTCTCCAACCCTTTGGGAACATTCCTATTACGAATCAAAATCAGCCAATTAAATATTTCTTGTGAACTTTCATGGGTGCATGTTAGGTGGTATTTTAACATCGGTAAAATGGTTAACTAATGACTTAGAGCTTACTTTGTATCGAAAAATCCATTTCTGAAACCACCACCTCTCTTGGGACCCTGGTCCTCCTTCTTCCTGCTGAACGTGTTTGGGTTAGTGGAGAGGCTGCTACTGCCAGGTCTGCGATTAAAAATGGATGGTGGCTTCCCACCAGAACTCCCCGGTTGTTGCGCCATTTCGCCTTGGAACCCCTTGCTTGGGCAAGCCTTCAAATATTTCGAGAAGAAACAAACTTTGGTAAATTCTTTCCAACGATGACCAGAAGTTCTTCACGTACGTAATTTTATGGCAGTTGAGAGTACTTCAGCCGGCTTCCAGAAAAGTAGCGTTCGCATTGACAGCAAACTCGCAAGTGACGCGGAGGTCCTTTCTCCCACCGCCTTTTATAATTGGGAACAGAGCAGGTATTTTTAGAGCGGGACGAAAAACGATTGTTAATTCCTAATTTTCATGCAAATTGCCCCTAGTCTAAAATTTTTGTCGCAAACTTCGAGGAAGACACCTAGAACCTGAAAATAAGATACCTACCACCTTTTCCCTCTCGTTCAACATGTTCATCGACTGCCTAAAAACCAAAGGCATCATCGTCGTTATTACAATTACCCAAAAAAAATTTAAGTCGCCCGACATCCTTAAACAAAATGTATGCAAATTACCCGTACAATTAAAATATGGAATGCTATGCTTAGGATTTTTCGTCCTTTCTGTTCGATTCCTTGTACCTATCCAATTGGGAGTAAATTCTAGCTTAAAAACTAAACGAAGCAATCTTCAAATTCAAATAACTCGGTCTGAGGTCACTCACTCTGCACACTTTTTTATACTTAAACTTTTCGGTATCTTCCACTTTAGTCGAAGTTATATGAAAATGAGTCAAAAGCTATGCAAATGAAGCCTTTAGAACAATAACGGAAAATAAATGCCAAGATAAAGTCCAACAACGAGTTTTTAAGTTTTAGGTTTAAATGTTTTCAGAAGTATCAAACTGGATATATAAAATACTATATATCCAAATTAGATTTTCTTTATTAAATGTAATTTTTAGTATTGTATTTTTTCTGCTGAAAATTATAGATATTTATATCATGTTTTAGCTCTTTTATCTGCTTTTCATTTTTTGGCTGTTTTTTTTTCTGATTTTTTTTTTCGAATTTCGATTCATCTTATTTTTGATGATGTATATTTTTTTTAGATCTTTCCGGAACTCTTTTTGATTTTTTTTTTCGATCATTTCAAATTACTCTTTTTCAGCATATTTTTGTTTCGTATTACAAACAGCATTAATATTTTGGTTGTTTTAAAATGACAGCGTTGATTGCAATTTGATTTTGCATATTTTAAAATTACATAATAATAATAATAGCTTTAACAATTGATATATTTTATGGTCTTACTAAATACAGAATAAATGTGTTGGATAAACTTTCTATCTATCCATTATTTATATTTATATATACTTACTTTACATTCATCATATTATCACTATGTTTTACGGTAATGGTTAAAATGAATTGTTGTTACTATATGATAATTAGTTAAAATTCAACTCTTTAACTCCGTTTCCAGTAAATGTACATAGTAAACTGTATGATTAAAGTTTTTATGTACCTATATATGCTCCACTATCGGCTAAATAACGTACGGCTGCTTTACTAACTTAAAAACTATTTGACCAATACCTATTCATATTCATGTTTCTCTTTTTCCAAACCTAAACAGACAAGGGAAATCAAGTAGTTTTTTAAAAATATGTTACCATATTTTCAAAATGCTATAATTTGTAATACAATAAGATACTACCTCAAACGGAAGGAGCTTGGACTTTTCAAGTCCAAATTCAAATCTTTCTACCATTGACAATAATTAAGTAACAGAAAATGAGGATGAAATAAAAGCAAAAAATTATTTTCCCTCTTCATTGTATAAACAATACACTACATAAAGTAAAACAGGCAATTAACAGATATGAAGTTAATTGGATATAGGTATGTACCTAGTTACTCTGATCATTGATCACCCTTCATATATTTTTTATTATTATTATTCATATATTTCTGTTAACCATTTATGAAAGCTTGTAAATAGTGGGCTTCAGAGCCTATTAGATTTAAATATATAACCTTTGCATTTTACCTTCTTCTCTGGCTAAAAATGTTTAACAGTATTTAGGACTGATATACAAGAATAGTAAATATTTTTTTCTGACGTTTAACCCCCAAAAAACTTACTGTGGTGTGAGTATAGTATACCTCTAAAACTTACTATCTTTGTAATAGTATGTAAAAACAACTCAATATATATAATTTTTTTGCGTGTAAAAGGTTGTCCCTTTGTAGCTTGCCGATTTTTTGATTCCACGCCGCCTGACCGGGAAAGGGTATCTTAGAATGTAGGAGGATTTGGAACAAGCGGGCACGGATTGGAAAACTACTATCGCCTCCAGCTTCGGTCCTCCTCATCTTCTTCATCGTCCTCACCAGTTAGAAGGATCTCACTATTCAGGATATCGCCGAGCTGGAATAATGTCACGTTCAGACGAATTCAAATTACATAATTAAATTACGTTTTCTGGCTACAAGAACCACTTACAATATATTGCAGCATATTTGCTTCCCTGTTGTTAAACATAATATGAAACTTTGAAGATTGGAAAATGTATTCAAACCTCGTCGTCGTCATCATCTAGTAGTGAGCCACTGGTATCCAATTCGTCAGTGTTGGATATATCACCATCAATGCCTGGATCCGGTTGGCCAGCCTTGTTATCTGAATTGGCTTCCGTGACCCATTCCAAGGCGAGCGGGATGTTCTCAAAAGTCTGCCCATTGGCCATTGCTACTTCAGCACACTTCCTTGAGTCAAAGTCGACGACTACCTCGGGTACAGTTGTATCCGACCAGAAATCTCGAACTGGACCAAACATCTGTGGGACAACAAGAATTTTGATTAGAAATATGGGAACAACCTCAACTTTTTTCTTATAATTTACAGTAATTTGTATCTTGATTACGTTGAAATAGAGAAGCAAGTCGGGCAATCTCTCGGCTGGGAATCCGGATATGCGGATTTTTGTAGGACGACGATCCACACTTCTAAGTGCTCGGACAATGCCCCTGCCCCGTCTAAGCCACGAATGAAGGGAAGAAACAAGAACTTTTAGTACATGTATAAAATTGCGTCGGTATTTTTGAGGCAACGTAATGAATTTGGAAGACAGACTCACCCTCGCATAATTCCACGGCCTCTGAATCCGCCTCTGCCTCTGTAGGATCCACGTCCACGTGTTCCAATAAGTCCTAATGTTCTTGCACGAGCTCTCAACTCTAGAACCTTCAGCTGAAGGTCGTCAGTGTTCCCTCCTTGTTGTTCCTGGTTGTACAGATCCAATTCAGCATCAAGCATTTCTTTCTGTGCCTTTACACATCAATTAGAATTAATTGTACTCTAAACTAAATTTTATAAATTTTGACAACTATTTAGTACCAAAATATTGATTTCTAAATAGTTATGGTGGGTTACCTCCTCCTTCGTTTGATGAGTTGGAGCAGATGGCCTCTTATGGAGTTTTGGGTTGGACTCATCCAAATCCTTTTTCAGTTTTGTTACACTGTCTTGGAGCAGCCTGATAAGCTTCAGTGTTTCTTCTTTCTCCTCCGGTTTTAGTTTCCCACTCTCCAGTCGCTCGATCAGTTTCTTCTGTTGGCCGATCTGTTCCTCCATCATGGTTTGTTGCCGCTTTCGCAAGTCATTGGACATTTTCAGCGCTTCTTGCTTCTTTTGTTCCTGTAAATTCTTCAGACTCACTTGGGCTGCCAACATCTCTTGACTCCTTTTGATGTTCTCCACAGTCTAAACATAATTGATCATAATGTTGTTAATATTTATACATCAACTGGCAACTGCGTTTATTTGTTATTTGATTTATTAATTCAATATGATTTACCTGAAGCTTCTCCTGAGCGGTTTCCAACTTCTTCGTGTGAAGCGCAGAATTGTTGTACACTGTTTTTGTAATTGAATTCCCACTTATGAGGATTTTCTCCTGCTGTTCAGGCTCTTGTTGGGCTCCTAAGCGGTCTCTCACAGAAACACGTCCCGGTCCCGCCACTGGATTACTCTGGTGTTCCGCTTCTTCCTCATTTTCCTTCTCTTTGTTATGCCAAAATACGCGAATAAATCGATTGTTCAAGACTGCTTCAGTGGACCTGTAGGCAAGCTGAGCTTCCGACGGGGAGCTGAACGTAACCAGAGCGGCTTCGGGATCATTATCGTGATTAATCTGGATGTTGATGATTTTCCCAAATCGGAGAAAATGGCTGTTTAAGTCCATGATATTGTTTTGTTCCCGGGGAATCTTGCGTACTTCTAATGAGCAGTTGGTGTAGTTGCGAGGTGGTTTAGCACCAAGACGTCCGTGATCGAATCCACCTCGGCCCCTACCCCTCATTGGATGAAGACCACGCATTTGGTGCATTTGCATTTGCATTGGCGGCATGGGCGGATGTGGTCCGCGCATGTCGCCCATCACAGGAACGGCTGGTGGGCAACCCACGACAGGTACACTGATAAGCTGCCGACCTGGACCTGAATTCGGATAGGGTGGCATTCCTCCTTGAGGACGCAAAAGAATCCCTCCACGACCTCTAACTTGGTCAAAACCTAAGTGTCTTGGTCGGAAACCGGGTGGAGCACCAGGGCCCCAACCAACCGGTTGTTCTAGTGATGGACTGTCTGGATAATACTCCCCTGTAAAATTTTTATTTCCAATAAAGTACACCAATTAGCACTAGTGTATACCCCGCAAAAGCAGTAGAACATTATTAAAATTACCAAGTATCCCTGGTCGAACAAGAGGAGCTCCAGTATGACCTGGAGCTCCCGGTACCATACCTCTAGGTCCATACGGAGGTCCACCGCTATTTGAAACCACGACGTCTTCCAAAACAACTGGATCCTGACCATGATCAAACGGACAAAGTTCCCCACGCATACACAGTCCCTTTTCGTCAAAATCCCGGCACCGATTTGATCCTATTGAATTTGACCCAATGGATGTTTGAGAACTTGAGCTGTCCCCCGGAGGAGGAGGAGGTGGCCCTGGTCTCACAACCACACTCGCTACCAGTGGTTTTTCGGGGCTGGAGGATATATCCGAATCAGTATGACCATGTGGTATAGGTAAAAGAGACTCCTTTTTGTCTTTCTGGCCAGCGAGGGGTGAGCGTGAACGTGACCTAGGTGAACGGGACCTATCCCTTAATAATGGAGAACGAGATCGTGAACGGCTGGAATTAAATGGGCGACGGTATCTCGGTGGTGTTCGGCTTCGATTGCGAGGTGAAGCTGAACGATTTCGAATGGGTGATCTAGATCGTCTAAAGCAAAAACAAAAGTTAGAAATACCTCCATTTAATGAATGCCGTATAAATAAAATACACATCATATTTCAGCGCACCTTCTGTCCCAGCCGTCTCTATCATTATACCGTCTTGGCAGAGGTGATTTTCTTGGTCGGTGACGCAGCCGATCATTGCGATCTCTTAGTCTAGGGCTTCGAGATCGTTTATTGCGGTCACCTGAGCGGGATCGACTACCTCGTCTATCTCCCCTGTCCATTCTGGATCGTTTCCTCCGTTTATCACGATCATCCTTCAAAATAATATTGATAACAATTATAGAGTGTACAAACTCGGCTTTTACGCAGTACATAAATTATTAATTACTTAATACCCAATATTTTCTATATAAATGTTTCGCAGGACAGGCCACTTACATTCAATGTACTTACGTTTACATCCCGCCTATTATCTGGCCGCCTTGGCTTGGCATCCTCCTTAGATCCTGCGGAATCATTTTGAGAGTTGGCGGTAGAGGAGGATGCTTCTGAGGTGGCGAGCAGGACCGAAGGGCTAACATGAAGAGTGTTTACACCCTTCTTGTCGGGTTGCCCACAAGAAGGCTGAGAAGAGCTAAGGGTCGAGCTGAGAGTGGACGATTGGCTCGAACTATTCACAGCAGCGTTTGGACCAGAGGTTGAAGACGTTGGTTCCGTTTCCAAACTTGTTGAAGAAGCAGACTTTTCCCCTTTACCTCCTCCCGACTCCCCACCACTATTTTTACCCTCGCCCCCGGATTCCTTTTTACTTCTCGCTGGAGGGGGTATGTCAGAAGGTTTAAAGTTCAGGTATTCCTTATTTTTTAAAGCTTCAAACAGTTTATTCACAAAGGTTTTCGTTTCTGCAAGACAAAACATGAAAGATTATTAGTATAACTAAAGTCGTTCTATTTATAAAACTTGTAAGCAATTAACCTGTCAAGTAAACCTACCCTTTTGCAAAAAAACATCTAACTGGTCTGACATACTCTGACGAAGCTCCTTCTCCGTCTTGTCTTTCTTGATGAGGGCGAGGACATATTTGGCAAGGGCTGCAGGGTCAGCATCACAGCTAAAAAAATCGTAACAGCAACGTTAATAAATTACGATTTAAATTCGAATATGCATTCCAGTTCAACAACGATAATATAGTAATTATTATTAATATTAAGCCATTTAGGTTACAACTTACAGGGGCCGTAATATACTCGTTAGCCAACCCTGAAATGACTCCGTATTTTCCACGATCATCGCAGAGGTGGACTAGTTATAACCCTGCAGGAAGAAAAAATAACAAGTTTGTTATAACCTACCCAGCTTACTTTTTCGATTTTAAAGAGAATTACCCAATCAAGAAAATTTAACTTTTATCCTAACTTCTAACGACATTCTAATCCAAATACTCATAACACCTTCTGACGCCATCGCTATCGAACTAGAATTGGCGTAGCTTCCTGGCATTCAACTGACGCAATGTAATTAAACATTTACACTAGCTGTACTAAACACAAGTATATTACAGTGTAAACGAGTTATAATTACGGTTTCTCAAAAAACAATTACGGTGTAATAGCTCATTCATAGCCGCCAACTAATTATTCTTTTGGGAAGAAAAGAAATCATGTGCTCGAATGAACAAAAGAAAACCGCTATCACCACCTATTTTGCGGCACATATTTCACATTTACAATTTCAGTTAAAGTTAACTAAATGGAGGAGCTGTAGATTTTTCCATTTCCCCCACATAATTAGGTTTAGGATCTACGCTATTTTAACTGCACTCTCTAATTGTAATTCTCGTCATCAATCAATCACCATCCATCCGAAGTTCACTCCTATCTTTAAACTTACAACACTGAACAGTTATAACTACAAAATACAAAACAGAATTAAAACTATCCTAACTTTGTTAAATGAATACATACAACATATATTTATTGTTATTGATTATTATAATTAACAAATAGTAAACATCACCAGATGTCCACCTTACCACTTAAAATTCCTTCTAGATCACTATTGTTTTTCAGTTCTTTTTGAGACCATAAACAGTTGACTCCGAAAGAAATGACTCACATCACATGGTTGACGACGACGTGTCTAAAAAAAATAAAATCAAAAATACAATCCTTCATTTAGCACCATAATGAAGAATTAAAAATTACGTCTCAAACCAATCATTTGCAGCCAATAGCCACAAAAACGATTCCAATCAGCAATCAATTAATTCAAACAAATATTCCCTCCCAAAAAAACTACATCCCATTTCACTTTACTATTAAAATTCGAGATTTTTCTATTTTAAATTACACAACCTGAAGCCTCAATTTCTAATTAACTACCAAATACCCAATCAATGTATTACTTATATTTAACAATTACTAGATATTTTAACTCACAACAGTTGTCAGAGGTTTTTTTCCTTCAATGTGCAGCAGCCAGCCACAGATGACGAAGATAAATAAGGATGAGGCCTAGTTAACCACCTGGACACCTATCCACCTTCGCTCACTTCACGTAAACAGTCAGATAGTCACCCACCAACCACGACACACTCACAAGAAGATTCAAGAACACACTTTTACTTCTTCTCTCTTTGCCAAATAAAAAACCACAACTGTTTAGCAATTAAAAACTAATTGCAGTCCTTATCAGCTACTACTCCTGTCCTGCAGTTCTCATCAGTTTTTTGGTTTTGCTTATTTACAATAATTAAAAGACAAAGTTCAGCAGCATGCTGATCATCAAATCAATCCAATGACTTAAATAACAATATAATAACAATAATTTGATTATAGTTAAAAAAAATTATACTTTATTTTTCCATCCATACAAAATAGTGTACGAACTAAGAAGTGATTTTTTCTCTCTCTCTCTCTCTCTTTTGCAAGCTAAATTAAATGTTGAGAGGAGAGAAGATAGAAAACTTTTTTATCAGCTCCTCCAAACCAATTTTAGGCATTTCATCTGGTATAATAATATTTATGCCTTTTAGTTTTCACGTCTGTTGGAATAAATGGCATCCTAGCAAAGCAAGCAGCAGCAGCATCATCTGTGCTTGTTTATCAGCAGAGGTTGCTCTGTTGAAAATATGCATATTAGATGGATTTTGGCTGGTGGTAGGCAGACAGTAGAGAGAGAACCCAGCATAGCATGGCAGCAAGCGCATAGCAGTAGCAGAACTGTACAGTAGAGTACAGAGAGGATAATGATGATAATGATACCTCCTCGGGTCTGCTTTGCATGTTAGTACACAAGTAAGTAGAGTGGGGGGGATAGATGCCCCATCGGCCCCCTCTGAGTCTTGCTTGGTTGGGGTATCATCGCCAATCACCAACATGTTGAAAGAAGAGTGTACCAAACCAAGTAGGGATAATGCAAAGCAGTTTGTTACGTTATGATTTGTGGAAACCGATGTACTACTCCGTCCAGACACTGAAGTGTAGTAGAGGTATGCTATAGGGGTGTGCAGGTAGTTGTTGTGGATTTTAAATTGATGTGTTACTACTATACCAGCAACTAAAGAAAGCAATATGAAATCTACGACGCGACGCAACACACAACAAGATAAAATTATGAAAATAAATAAATAAATGGTAATTCCTCAAATAGTTAACAAATTCAAATGATGTTAGCTGAAAACAGTTTTCTTCACAGGATTGAGATTTCCGAGGGATTTGTCGAGTTGTTAAAATTTAAATACACAAACTACTTAAAGCCACTTTCTTTCTGAAAATAGGAATTATGTAATGGCTCTAGTCATCATTTTCATTTCCATTAGCCTCCGACTTCAAAATTAGTGAACTATAAACGGTTGCAGCAGCAGTATATGATATAGAGGTTGCCCCTAAATTTAAAATGTTGAACAGAAACCTGACTCTCCCTGTACATTAAACTGAGATACTGCGTGGTTCTTGGCGATATACATATTATGTGTATGTGCTTGTATGTAGATTAGAAACTTGGTGGTGTGGTAGATTTGCATACTTTCAAAGGTTATCAGTATTGTTCTCTGGTGGTGGTGGCCGCGCAGATAAGAGAGAGACTATGCATAAGGGAGTACGGCGACATGGTGATGATGATGATGATCTAATTGAATGAATAGAAAAAGGGAAATTGGATGTTTGATTTGTAGATGGATGACGGATGAATGGAAGGAAAGAGACAAAATGCATGCAATGCAAGTGTGAGCTGTGTGAAGTGAAGCAAGCCGTGAGGGGGAAGTTGGGTTAGTTAGTGCCTTTTCCTCTACTAAAAATATCTTCTCTGCCGCTGCCATGCCACCTCCACAGTTATTTCGCCACTGTTTTTTTGGACATGATGATAAAAAAAAATCGTAAAAAATACCACCAGGAATGAATCGCTAATACTTCTGCTGCCAGTTTTAGTACGCTGCTGCTCGGTAATAAAAAGTTGTTTTTAATTAGCGTCTAAATCGTCATTTCTACTGTCGGGGTAATTGAGAGATATCGTTTAAATGGAAACTGAAAGAGGAGAATGAATAGGTGGTGGTGGGATGAGAGATATGATATGTAAATATGTATGACAAACAAAAAGGCAATGGATGATGCTAATCATAAATCATAGTACCGATAAGTACATAGGCAGATGAGATATCTATATACATAATTGTATTGAGTTAGTCAAGTGCACTTGACGTCTGATTTATTTTTGAAGATTTTGATTTTTTACAGGAGAAAAAATATCATATGTGTTGGAGTTGTTGAGTTGCAGGAGAGCATGCTGCGCTGCTGCACTTTTTGTCTCTCTGACTCTGACTGACTGGAAAAAAGCCGGTGTGGTGGTGTAGCGCCGCCGGTACCAACTTGGCCTGAAATGTTCAATTAGTACTTTTTTATGAAAGTTTAACTGAAACACTGAAAGACTTGAAAAGACAAGGATATAAAGAAGAATCTTGTGCTTTTTGTTTTGAATCATAACAGTCTTGAAGGGTTTATATGATAAACTTAAAAACATGATGATAATATAAGCTACTTTATATATTATTTGCATATTAATGACGTTTTCATGTTTAGAATATGCATGAATTTAGATAACTTAATTGAGTAGAATTGAAAAGAAACGTCTTAACCTTTCTTTTTCTTTCTGGACTTAAGAGGTTTACAACTAAACTTGAGCTTTCGTAGAAGAAAATGACTTCAGGTATTTTTTTGAAGTATAATATTAATGGATTACGTGCATTTGTGGAGAGAATTAGTGACATTTGATGACACAGGCAGACAGACATACGGCAAGAAAAGAAAGAAAGCAATCCCCCAGATTACTTTTAGCCAGTCGTCAAAATAGCAGAAGCTTAAGTTATAAATAAAGTCATTTAAAAATAATTCACTCATCGAATCGAGATCAGTCTCATATTTTAAAATTCCATGAAAACTAATTAAATACTGCTAACTATTTTGTCTAAAGCGTGTATACACACAAAACAGGCCAAAAGAATGAATTCCTTGAAGCCCTTTTCTTAATCAGGAAGGTGATAAGCAGTTTGTTTGTCATGATCATAATACCATTGCTTGATTGATTGACTGACTCACTGACTGACTAATGAATGACTGACTGACAATAAGGCGGCTCACTCGCGAGAAGTAAAATAATCCAACCGTGTCAAAATCATTGCATAATACGCAATTAATTATCAACCCCACCACCAAATCAACAAACTGCTGCTACTGTAATGCGCAATCAATCAGTGTACAAATTGATTTAATTGCAAAACGCTTCCCTTTAGCTATCTGGTTCTGCTGGTATAACGTGGTCTAGTCTAAAACTTAATTTAATCAATGAACGAGAGAAGGAGACTTTACTTTGTTCATTCATTGCTTTTTTTCATATAATCACGCACTAATGCGATGTAATCATATTTTTATGTCATTTGCGCCATCTCGAGGCTTCCCAACAAACTAATTGAAGCCCTCCAAACGGTTGTCCAGTTACCCACAAGATGATTGCCCAGACGAATTTACTGTATGGAAGTGCTATAGCTTGAGTTGAGTTTGGTTGGTTTAGGCGGTGCTAAAATGGCAAGGTGGTGTTGTCCGGATTCCGGATGAGCCCAACAAAACAGCAGATTTGTTGATGTGCTTGTGCTTTTGTATAGCTCGTCTCGTATTTTTGCACTTGCACACCTCCTCACCTCTTTCCACTTCCAAACTCTTTCAGCTGCAGACCAAAACTTGAGGAAGGAAGGAAGGAAGAAGGGATCTTTGCGTGGAGACCAAGTCAACAACTTTTGTGGGAGACTGAAAGGTATTTAAAATTTAGGTCCTTTTCATAGTTAAAATTTTAATTAGCTTTCGTGATTGCGTTGTTTAGTAAGAAGAGATGAGTAGGGGAACAAGGGGAGGGAGTGTTGTTTTTTTTGCGAGGAGAATTGAAATGAGTTTGGTTAGAGAGTGGCGTTTGATTTGAGCTGGTCTAATTATTTTTGTGATAAGGTAGAGGTAAACTGTAAGGAAGTGTTGATTTAGTTGTTGATTAAAGTTGGGACCGTTTTTTTTTCCTGCAGGAAACCATCGGAAAGTAATTCAAAATGGCTGGGACTTTGGGACGGCTGCAACTCACCTTTCTCTCCAACACTGGTAAATTGTTTTGAAGAATGAGTATGTTTAAAGTATGGATCGTTTGACCGTATTTTTTAATTGGTGACGGAATAATAAGTACGGTGTACGGAGTAATCAAATCGTCAGGAATAGCAGATTTGTAAGTTTTTTAATCAAATTAACTTATGATATTGTTATGTTATTTTTGTTTGGAACAGGGACGATTGCATGTTTGAGGAATACTGCCGTTAGAACCTGCTATACCGCGAGTAGACCTAATTTACAATTAAGTAAACAAACTAAGGTCATATGTCAAGGATTTACAGGGAAACAAGGGACGTTTCACAGGTGAGCCTTTCACAAGAAACTAATGGGATGTGTAGTTCATTTAGGGAGTGGGAATGGGAGTGACAGTGATATTAAGTGCCAAAGTGTTAGGTTTACTAATTATGTGTATTTGTAATCAACAGTAAACAAGCAATTGAATATGGAACGACCATGGTTGGCGGAGTGTCACCAGGCAAAGGAGGGAAGGAGCATTTGGGACTGCCCATTTTTAACTCCGTGAAGGAGGTAGAATTTAACTGGCTATTTATTACATTTCGTGAAAACCAAGTCTAATGTGAATGTGCTGTTTGTTTTGTGATTAGTAATTGTTAATCGGTTTGAATTTGACTTTAATTTTGCAGGCAAGGGAGGGCACTGGTGCTACTGCCACAGTGATTTATGTGCCACCGCCTGGTGCGGCTAAGGCAATTTTAGAAGCTATAGACGCAGAAATGCCCTTGATTGTATGTATTACCGAAGGTATTCCTCAACACGACATGGTTCGGGTTAAACATCGATTAATGCGCCAAAGCAAGTCACGACTAATTGGTCCCAACTGTCCAGGGATTATCGCTCCGGATCAGGTATTCAAATATTCAAATTATATATGTAATTAGGTATATGATTATAATTATGAGTGACAGCATTCTCTAAAATGGGGTATTACATTTCCAGTGCAAAATTGGCATTATGCCAGGACACATTCACCAGAAGGGGGTGGTCGGTATTGTTTCTCGCTCAGGAACGCTGACCTATGAAGCTGTTCACCAAACTACTCAGGTAATTAAATAAAACGTAACTCAACAACATGACAAAAATAATGTTGATTTATGGAACTTATATATTATCAGGTAGGTGTAATATAATTTTGTGTAAATTGCAGGTAGGGCTAGGTCAAACTCTTTGTGTCGGAATTGGAGGGGATCCGTTCAACGGCACAAATTTCATAGACTGCCTCGAAGTCTTTTTAAACGATCCAAACACCAGAGGGATCATTCTTATCGGAGAAATTGGTGGAACGGCGGAAGAAGAAGCGGCAGGTAATAACTAGTCCATAAAGTTATAGTAATCGTCAAGTAATTTGTACCATGTACGTGACAAGAGAAAGAATTATCCACTGGAATGTTAATGGTTCAAGAAATGAAATGGTTGAAACTTGTCCTTTATTTGTTTTAATGGTTTAACTAATTTCAGAGTACTTGATTAAACATAACTCCGGGAAGAACAGCAAGCCAGTAGTTTCATTTATTGCTGGCTTAACCGCTCCACCTGGAAGGCGAATGGGTCATGCTGGTGCCATTATTTCTGGCGGAAAAGGGGGAGCTCAAGACAAAATTAAAGCTTTGGAAAGTGTACGTACTGCATAGATTTAATTTCAGTTTCTCTTTTCTCCAATCAATCCAATTCATTATAATGATCTCATTTCGTAATTAGTTACTAAATGGCTATTTGTTTGCCTTCATGTTTTTACAGGCGGGTGTAGTCGTCACGAAAAGTCCAGCACAAATGGGAAACACCCTAATTAAGGAAATGAGGAATCGCAACTTAGCTTAAAGCCTCACGGCGTAAGCTAGATTTTCAGTAGAAACTTTAGACCGTATTTAACTAAACTTCCTAAGTCAAGTCCTGCACACTTCCCTTTATAAAACTCTGTCAAGTGTATTCAATTTCCAATCCTAAACGTTTAAGTATGAGTTGTCTGTTATGCAATCTTATGTAAAAGTCATGCAATGTTATAGCATTAAAAAGAAACGATGTATAAAATCAATAAAATGCTTGGCTAGTTGTATATAGCCCTCCTATCAAAATTGTTTACGAAAATAATATGTAGTTTAGTGATACACAGGAGTAGTTTTAGTTAAATCTTGGCCATTATTACTTAAATGGACGCTCGACTTCATACTTCCATCTGAATCCACGAATGCCAATGAACTAGCCGATTTAGCAAACAAACAGTAATGAAACAATTAATCCAATTTTAAATAGTAAACAACAAGAAGCCCTCACAATTTTTTATTCAACAAAGTTTGACAACTTGACACCCTTTTACAAAACGAACATCAAAGCTAGCTTATTAGAAGAAAAAAACAAACAACTTCCGTCGTGTTGTGACCACACCTCGTTATCTTTCACCGTGTTTTTTTCAATTCATCATATTTTTCAGTATTCATCTTTCTCTTTCAACTATCATCAACATCATCATCATTCCATTTGGTAATCCAAAGTATATCATATTACCCCTATCAAGAAACCTTCTCACTCCAAAATGCATAAATTCATAAAACGGAAGGGCAAAAAAGAAAATCGGTCCTTACTTCATAAAGGATTGAAACAGTTATAAAACATTGAAAGGGAAATTATCTTTACCAGAGTATAATATATATTTATTTCTTAAGAAAGTTGAGTATGACCAACAAGGTCGATCCGAGCCAATGATGGCAAAAAAAAATATCAAATCCTTTACGTTCTTCTTTTGTATAACAAACCATTGATTTTTTTATACATCCAAACATTATTTAATGCCACTATTTCTGTAAAATGTGAAACACTTCACTTGACTCAATATATATATGATCTCGTAGTTATCTTAAAAGTGAACAGGGCAGGCCGGGGGAGGATTGTACAATAAAAATGTGCAAGGACTCCTCCGCTCCAAATTTATATATTCCTTAAGACTTAAAACCTTGTTGTATTTTTACGAAAAAAATGACTCTAACTCCGTATTTAAATGTTATTTCATACAAAATCTTGTTAAAGCTTAATTATAGTTTGTAAAGAGTTTGGTGTTTTACACGTCATCTTCCAAATTTACCTATCTACTGATGTCTTCTATATGACATCATGATGACGAATGACAATGTTTAAATATCATATCTATATTTTATTTTGTCTCAGAGATTCAAAAGAATTTTGGGGATTTTGTTTTCTTACTGGCTTTATGTGTGTCTTATAATAATGTAGTGATGATGATGGTGCGGGATGGTGGTCGTGAAGAGACTTAATCATTTCATATTTCATTTAATTCAATAATCTTCTATACGGGCAGAGGGGTTTATTTTCGTAGTTTCTAAAAGAGTGCTTTTTTTAGGGACACGGCACGGTTCTATAAAAATGTTTTTTCTTTCGGTTTTCGCGAAACGCTCCACAAAAAATAAAATTTTTAAACAGTGCTTGAGAAACTGGAAGCCAACTTAACACTTTGCCATTTAATCTACAATCGATCGATCCCGACAACTTTCTTGTGAGATTGTAAAATATTTGTTTTTTTTTGTGTAATATCTATAAACTGTATTTATATCGATAAAGGCTAGCCCTCTCCTTTCTTCAAAATAAAAGTCTTGCCTTTTGTTTTGTTTTGTTATCTGCACACAATTTAGGTACTTTCATTCCAAATACAATATTGCTCTCTCTCATTCCATCTTCCGCCCTTCGAATGCACCAAACATAATAATTGTTTTTAAACAGTTTAAAAAACACTCTTCGTAAATACCGTAAATACATGGACAAGTTACTATATCATTTCAAAAATATATATAAACTATGCAACAATAATGCAACTGAGTCTCAGAATATTTTTTATGTAGTTTTTTCTTCCTACACGTTTCGTTACTAAACCGTGTCATTAGGATGATGAATTGGATGTAATAGTTATGTATTGTATTGAGTTTATATAATATATATATTATATACTTTCCATTTATATTCTTTTTTACAATCCAACATATACCGACTTTAATCTTAGTTCAACATAACAATGCATTTTTTAACGTTTCATCATAATATATCATGGATACATAGTTTTGGATGGTATAATATATAGTAGTTATCAATCGCCTAATGATTTCATCGTCTTCTCCTTCTAAATATTCTTTATACAATTATATAATGATTCGGAATTTTTTTGTGTGTAGTGTATATAAGTAAGTATATAGTAGAATATATATTACCTATAAACCGGTGTTTTTTTGTGGTTTCACAGACAATTTGAAAATGACTTAATTAATAATATAAAGTTCTAGTTCATGACAATATATATGTAGTGAAAAGTAAATGACAAATATTTTCTTTTAAATAAATTATAATATGTAGTCGATACTTTCTTTTAGTAGAGAAAAGTTTGTTGTTTTTCCAAGTTTGCAGCAATTATAGAGTACATATATAAGAAACATCTGTGGAGCCAAATTAGGTAGTTTAGGTAAAAGGATAGCCAGTCTGAATACTTTCGATCGGAAATGTTGGTGAGAAGGGGTGGATTACAAGATATCGTCCTTAACTTTCCCGCCGTCTCCCTCGCTGACGAATCGCTTGCGACCACTAAAAATATGAATAATTAAAAATCGGATTAGTTTTATGCTTGCGTGAATTAGTATAGCGAATATGAGAGGTGACTACGTTATTAATTATTTATTACATACCGAATTGGAACTTGACGAACAACGTCATCCGCGATGCAGCCGTGACGCTGAGCTTTAGTGACAAAGCGATCAATCAAAGAGTACGCCGGTGGTAAGTCAATGCAGATATCCGGCAAGTCTTCGAAGACGCGGACGAATCCCTATGAAAAAAATGAAAATATAAGAATTTTTAATTAAATTTTTCATTACGCTAATATTATCAGTTTTGGTCAGATTTGATATAGTAAATTAAGTTGTAGCTTACACGCTGCATTTGATCCGGAGTCACGAGACAAGAGTTAGACAACGAATACAACAAGCGACAAATAGCATCCTCCACGTTCTCTTGCATTGACTCAAGAGCCATTACGATGGCCTAAGAGGAAAAAGTGAGAAAAACATTAGCCTTGACATCACACACTTATAAGTAGTTAATTAAACCAACTTGAACATATCTATCATCAACAAATAGTGATCTTAGCGTACCTCATACACCAACTCATGATGAAAGTGAGGAACCTCTAGCTCCCCGAGGCAGCGACCAGCCTCGGTAGCGTCATTGGAAGAAAGATACTCCTTCAAAAGCATTGAAATTCTTCTAGACAAAGCTCGAACCGGCTGACCGCCGCCTCCAACTCCCCAGACGTTGTGAAGACGAAGCATTGCTATTTTGTCAGCGAGCAGTACTTCAGAATGAGTGAGAGCAGCTCTAAAAAAATTAAAGTAATGGATACAATTAAAACATAAGTAAATCCGTTATCAAATTGATGAAATTTGATCAAAATCCGATCTGTAATACTAAAAGACGTACTTGGCATGCTCGTTCGGTGCCATTTCCTTCCAAGAGCGAACAAGTCCCAAAGAAGCGCAGTCATCGGCAACCGCACGAGCCACGAAGTTTCCGAGAATTGTTGGAGCATCAGGAGCATCCAAAATCAAGTCTGGCAAATTGCTCAACAAAATCTCGAAGCTTTTGGCAATGTCCTCCTGCGAAATTACTTCCTCCAACACTAGTTGTGAGATCAAAACTGAGGTCATCTCCCGATGAGATGGTTTGTGATCCATCGCCGCTTCAATGGCAATTACAATCGTCTGCAAAACATAAGTAAACACGAATGTCAATGTTTTTCTAACCATTCCACTAATCCTCAGCTCAGCTAACGATAATGCTAAACTGATGCTCTGGTTCGTATTATTGTTCCAATCTTTAATATCAATTCATTTACCTTATACTTCTTCTGACCCAAATTCATCTCGTCCAAAGCAGCGATCACTTCACCGGTATCACCGTGCTCAAAATACTCTAAGATAATTCCTTCCACATTTTTCTGAAACAAAAACAAATCCGTAATGTAGCAACATATCAAACTCAATTTTCCAATGGAATATTTTCTTTAGCATTATGTCATCTTTTCACAGCTTTCATATCATGTCACATATCTTTCACATACTTGCATTTCTTCGTCTGGCATTTCCGGAATGATGGCTTCCAAATGGATATCACCATTATCCAACGACTCGGAATCATAGTTAGGATCTTTGTAATCCAACGCAGCATCAGCGTTCATTTCAGAGCCATAAGCACCCCAAGTGCCCTTGCCCCCGGCACCGCCTACAAGTAATAAAAAATAATATAAACGGGTTAATTAAACTGCAATTTACATTTGTTCCTATAAAATACAAAAAATTTACGGTCACGTCAAGTCCCGTCATTATCATCAGTTGACGAAAATATATGTCACCTCCGTTACATCAATAAGTTATCCTCCACCCTACGACCATGCATA
Source organism: Lepidocyrtus cyaneus (assembly GCA_034696785.1). Classification (NCBI taxonomy): domain Eukaryota; kingdom Metazoa; phylum Arthropoda; class Collembola; order Entomobryomorpha; family Entomobryidae; genus Lepidocyrtus; species Lepidocyrtus cyaneus. Next base: position 4,802 of record JAQIWX010000018.1, on the reverse strand, counting down.
TAACTCGTCCCTCCTAAACTGCTCATATCATCCCCGTTTAAGCCCCTCCTGCTATAATAAACTTTACTACAGATAAATAAAATACTTTTGTATTATCCCCTCGACAAATTTTGCACTAATAGAGCAATCCCCTTTTTTGCCATAATCTCATCGCAATCGCAATCACATACAAAAAAAGTCAACTGTAAAAAAGCCAAGAGCGGAGCCCATCCATACGGCAACAATTTGCTACGTAACATCCTTGACTGCATTTTCCTCCTGCATGCATAACCCTCTATTTTATATACATATTTTTTTTCTTTGTGAACACTTCAATTGAACTTTTTTTGTTCGCTTGCAAATAAAATTGGTTGTAGTAACAACACAACCACCATCATCCATACACACACACACATTGCATAATAGGCACACACACACACAAACCCCAACTGCACAAAAGAGCATTCTTTTTTTTAATATTTTCATGATGATCATCATGTCGCCTTGGATGGACTGCTCTGAGCTTCGCATCAACTCGCACAGGTCAACGACACCGCCGTACGCACTTAGTACATTGCCATAGGACCACTTTCAAATTTTATGTTGTCAGTAGGTCCTCCATTTCACAACTCCCCTCCAAACACAAAAAAAAATCGTAGCCTTAACTGCCAATATAATCATCCTTTAACAGAATTATCAACGCTACAAAAAAAACTCCGTCATCGTCATCATCATCATCCATACAGAAAATGAGATGAAGTGAATGTGTGTGACAAACTCAACAAGGATGGATGAATGAATGAATGAAGGATGGATGAAGGGATGATGAAGTGCTTCTCTCAACATTCGAACCCCCATATTATGTGTCATTAATCCCGATACAAAATTATATCATTACCTATTACCTTTTCTCGTCATTTAAATTGTACTTCAATAAGACAGACCAGGGGTCTGAGACTAAACCTGTCGTCCTATAATAGCCAATTCCCTCCCTCCTCCCCAGTCAAATTCAAATCAACCCTTTATATATCCCTTCAAAAAGTTCAACCCATTCAAACTCACGTCTCCGCTAATCATTTAGAAATTTACCTACCTACTACTCAGCTAACTGACTTCTCCCTAAAAATGACTTTATTTACGGATGCAAAAAAAACTGCAACATAAAAGTTGCTAAAAATACCTCATAAAATATAATATCGACTCTTTAAACTGGTGAAAAGTATCATAATTATCCTATTCTCATCCCCAGTAATCTACTTTATACTAACTACTTTTAAAACTGCAGCTTCCATTTCCATTCTTGTCTTCTTCTTTTTTCTCTCATTATTATTGCAGCTGCACATCTTCATCGACGTTTTTTTTCTCTTCATTTTTGTCCTCCTTGCAATAAAATGAATCCTCTTCCAAACTTGATCTCACAGGCATAGGCAATCAGGCAGTACCTACCCCGTTAGCAATATAGTTGTGAGTGAGTGAATGAAGCTTCTTCATCTTCAACAAAAAGTCCCTAACCAAAAACTTGCAAGTCAATGTGCCAATAACTTTTTTTTGTGCTCAGCTTCAAACGAATTAAATTTTTGCATCCCCAATCCCCACTTCGGTTGGCTTTTGAGAGTTCAATCAATGCAGCAAGTATCAATAAACTCTCTGAAAGACCAATCGATTGGATTAGGCAGAGACTGAAAAAACGACACGCCCTTCCTTTTTCTTCCTTGGGGAGAAGTTAGTTTTAGGTTCTAGCAGGTCATCTTCTTTATCTTTCCTCCTCATAAAATCCACGTGCTCCCTAAGCATATTTTATCATCATCACAATAATAATATGATGAGCAAGCTTCTCTTCTCTCCTTTTAAAAAACCACACAAATTGCATTGCGCTGCATTTTGCATTCTCCCAACCCAACTCTAAAGACTGCATTTTTTTATAGTGCCACTGAACTGAACATTAAGTCTATTAGCGATAATATGACCGTCTTGTTGTAGTTTCGCTGCGGCTGGTTTTGGTTTTGCTCACTCTTCTATTGCTTCATCAAATGCCCTAGACCTTCACACGACCGAAATTCTAACGGCATAAAACGTACATCAAACATAACTTCAGAATGTGATGTGATAGAAGGTAAAATAAAATACATTTTTTTATTTCTCCTCTCCGTCTCCCCGCTACTTTTTTTTATACTCCCGTCCTCGTCTTTTTATGCCTTTTCCGTACAGTTACTTAACTATGTATTACATATTATTATAATAGTGCTTAAGGGGGAAAGCGTCGCGACTCAACTATGTATTACCAAGTTGTTACATTGAGAAGAAGAAAAAAAGCTCGGAGGAGGAAAAGGCGCTTGATACCATTTGCCATTTTTTTAAAAAAACGATTATATGAATGCAATCAAAATGAAGGGATGAGGATGATCGTGCTAAAACTGCAACCAAGCTAACTGTTGCATCTCCCCCTTCTACTTCCCTTTAAAATTGCTGATGCAGCAGATTGGATCTATTATTATTATTTTTCAAGCCTGGCTCTGATAAGTCGTGAGCACTAATTTCTACCGATTTTCGTTGATGTCGTTATTTTTTTTACAGGCAGGGGAAAAATTCCATATTATGCAAAAGAAGTAAACAAGCAGGGAGCATCATCCATCCAATTTCAAACATCAATAAACTTAAACCTCAAAAAGACAAGAGCAACTGTACTCGCTATTTTGTTTCGCTAGTTCTCTTCCTATTTTTTTTTGCAACAGTGTTCCTCGTATAATCCCGCCATCCTCTGGTGTCTGGCTTGTATTTCTTTTCGGACGGTTTTATTTATGCATGAATGATGATAAGCAATCAATAAGCATTCTAGAGGAAGGATGATGATAAGATAGGGGAAACCATCACGTGTGTGTATTTGTATTTTTTCCACAGATTAAATTGCAGCAATTGCGATTTGCGATAAAGAGAGAGAATGAGTTAACAAAATAACAAGACAAGAGCAAACAAAATTTGGATGATGTGAGGAAACGTTTCGAAAATAACATTCTTGCAAAATACTGTCGATAAACTTGGTTCAAAACAAGATGCAAAAATGAAGAGAGATGGTGATCATGCGATTGCGAATGTTTGAACGAACCAACTAGATACTCAGCAATCTCATGATTATAGGTACGTATATACCATATGCTTTCTTCCGTTTTTTTATGGCAACTTGCGGAAAAAAACAAACTACAAGAGAAGAAGTTCACAGTTTTGCAGTTTGTGTTTAATACATCTCTACTGGGACTAATTATTTGGCAGTAAACCAACAACGCACTTTTCAGTCTGGCTCTTGAGCAAAAAAAATATGCACGTATCTATGTATGCGAGTGTTGTTGTCGTGTCGTGTCCAGTTCATCTTCAACGAAAAGAAACAGAATGAAGAAGAAAAAAATCGTCTGCAAAAACAGTTTCCCTTACCTTTCTTTGGAAGCCCACGTCCAAAGCCGCCCCTCGGCTTGCGAGAATTCTTCAGATGCCGGGCAGCCGTGATGACCGGGCCGTTAACAGTGTTGGCCTCCTTCGCAAGATGTTTCGTGAGACGCTTAGCCTTCCGCTTGATCCGATCCGAAGGGAAGTTATCCTGCAATGACTTGTCAGTTGGGCTTTTGGAGCCCTCATCGATTCCATTCGTCACCACATCCCCGACCCCGCTGAACAGAAGGGTGTTATCGTCTTGACTCATTTCAGTAGCGATCCCGCTACCATTAGTAATCTTTAATCCGACATCCATCTTGATTTCTTCCGTTTACTAATAGGTATGCTTGTACTTTTTTGTTTGTAGTTTTGGTATAGTAGTAGTAGTAGTATGTAGTAGTAGAAGTTATGTGTAGATCCTTAAGATACTGATAAGAAATTATATAGGTATGTGTGCAATAAATCTGTATAAAGCCTCCTGAGATGCGTTGAGTTGAGAATGCGAGATAATTATTTCTAAGCTAGAGAGTAACTAGCAAGTTCCAGGTAATCCAAGTGTAATGTTTCAGCCTTTCCAAAGTTCAGGATTCAATATTCTGTACTGTACTGTACTCCTTCACCTCCAACAAACGTCTTGACTTTTCTTCTGTCTTCCACCGCGGTGATAATGATTCGTCGACGAAGGATGATGATTCGATATTTCGATGACGCTCGACTCGACGCAACAACGCGGGTAGTAAAAAATACTTCTTCTTAATAATGAAAGCTTCCGGTAGATAATGAATCCACTAGTTTGTGAATATGTCGTCTTCTCACACCACCGTCGATCTCCACGACAAACAATGCAGCCCGAGATTTCCTTGCGAGTTTCGCAAGTCGTACACCCACCAGGATTACACTCCGCCTGCAAAAAAAAATAGCAAAGAAAAAAAAAATTAAACATAGAAACATCATCATCATCATCTTTTACTCCACTACACAAACTCAGTTCAGACAAGATGCTTTAGCTTAGCTTGAGTAGTGAACAAAATGCAAAAACAAATACATATGATATTATGCTGTTCTTCTGATTCCATAGCCCCCTCTCCTTCTCATTTTTCAAATGTATTCAATATTCATACATTTATCTCGTTATCTTGTAGTCTACCAAGGTCAACTTGTGTTGTTGCGTGCTCCTCACGCCTCCTCTTTGCTGCAACACCATCACATCACACAACAATAGAAAGAAACGTAAAACGCAGATTCTCACATTCCCTTGTTCTGTACGATCAAGCTAACTTCTACTTTAGTTACTACTTACTACTACTACAGCAGTTTGCTCATTCCGGCATTTTTTTTACTGATGTGATGATGATGGCTCAAGTTGAACCATTATTTTAATGTAATTACATTTTAGTCTG
>JAQIWX010000017.1:0-44871 GCA_034696785.1 Lepidocyrtus cyaneus | reverse complement strand
AATTAACTATTCCGATACTACATTACCGCGATTAACGTAACAGAAAAACTTGAATCGAGAATATCTTTAACTGTTTTACAAAAAAGTTTATTATTACTATTATGGAAAAAAGGTTCATAACCCCTGTGCAATTTTTTTGGTTACCGCGAAGTGAAATGAATATTATGACATGACATGAGCGAGAAAAAATGTGTGTCAAACCAAACAGAAAAATGGCATTACTCTGTTGGAGTTTGGCCTAAATATGGAGGAGGATTTCCAGCGAAAAAAAGTAGCGAACTAGCTATTTGCGTTGCTGCTGTTGCTAGTCATCTGGAGCAAACTAACCAAACCAAACAAAAAAAAAACGTCATCCAGCCAATATAACAGCAGATGATGATGATGATGACATGTCATGATTTTTTTTGTTAGTTCGCAATAAAAACTGACTATTTGGTTTTATTATTAGGGGAAGCTGGATGATGATGAAATCAGCAAGAGATAAAATCCGAAAAGCAAGGAACTGAAATGGTTGGTTTGCTAAATAATTAAGCTGAGGCTGCAATCTGCATCCTATTCTCCCAGAAAAGAAAGCCAACAGGGGAGACTGACCAAGTCTGGAGTAAATTATAGGTTTCATTGTTGCCAATATTACCTATACGATGATTATATTCCATAGGAGGGAGCTACAATAAGCTATTTCAAAGATTTGTTTCCTCAGGAGCTTCATTGACGAATATAAATGAATGAAATATGTGGATCGAGCTATGCATGTATATCACTTTGTCCATGAATGTATGTTTTGTTGGAATGTCTTTCTTCGGGTCAAATGAAGTTGCAAACAAAAAGTTGAGATGATAAAATATTAAAAACTGATGATAATGATTCAAGTTTTTTGATTTGATTACTATTGATTGATTGTTCTTGTTTATCGCATGGCTTTGTAATGGATCCATCTGTGTAGGCTGTAGTCCAATGTCATAAGCTGCAACATGTTAACGGCATCGGTAATTGACGATTTTGAATTTATTTTTAATCTCCCTTGCTTACACATACATGATAGTATCCGCACATGCTTTAATACTTAATTTACAGCTTACTTACATGCACAACATTACAGCAAGCCAGCCCATTATTGCAGACAATAAATTTATGCACTTCTCCAACAACAATACCCATCCCATCAAGAATAACATGAGGAGAAGAAGAAGAGACTTTAACAATGCATAATGGCTTAAGGTCTATCTCAATTGTTTGTAAGTAAGCACTATACTATACCATGCTCATTGTCTGCCTCATCTTTTGAAAAATAACTGTTAATTTTTCTTTTCAAAAGAAAAGAAAGAACGACATGCCATTAGCATTACTATTACCATCATCATGCATGCAACAATATCCCCAGCCATTCCATTCCTAGGTAATAATCCCTTTACTACCTACCTGTGCTACTGACTGATTGTTGCAAGCATGCAACCCCACCATCCATCCATTAATATTCCTCCGCAGACAGACACCATTCTAAATAAAAAAAATACCTACCTAAAGTAAAGTTAACAACTATCTTAGCATGCCTTTAACCGTTTCATACCCTCACTATTGCTAATTCTCCTCCAAACGAAAAAATACGTAAGGATCTCCTCCACCACCATCAACCATCATCATCATCATTGCTTAATTCATTTTATTTTTCTTCATAAATGAAATGAGTGAGCCATCATCAAGCCTATTGCCTACCTTCCCAATTCATACCTTTTCAACCAGCTCATGTAATTGTGCAGGCTACTCTTCTGCTGATGATTATGGCTATGTGCGATGTGGTTTTTGGTCTGGCTTGCAGTATTTTTTATGCCATATTATAGTGCGTGCGTACTACAGCAAAAGAGTATAATATAAGCACGGCTACATTATTTACTTTACTCTTTTGCACACTCGCTCACACACTAGTCATACCTTATCCCTATAAAACATGCTGTGTTAGTGTGTGATGATGATGATGATGTCGATCCACTGACGATGGTGCTGTTATGTTATGTGTTGTGTAGTGTGACTGACTTGTCTGTGTGCTTGTGTGTAAAGTAGGGGAATAGCACATTGCATTCAAAGAGGTTATTGCCCCCTCCTCCCTTTCTTCTTTCTTTTTTTTCCATGGCTCTTCTTCTGTAGTAAATCTACGAAACTCTCTTATTCTTCTTGTCTATAACTTAACTCATATCACATCATATCTGTAGCCCTCCTCCTCATCGTCATCATCCCCCACACATGTTGGGTAGATTGACTGACTGAATTTTAACATAAGGACCATCATCATCATCATATTATTCATCATAATGTCAGACGAAAATAGACAAAAAGAATTTACAAGGATTTTTTTTTGTGAACAGAACAATACATACATAGTCATAGTCAAAAGGTGCGAGTTACAAATCATCATCATCTCTGTGAAGAAAAATCTGATCTGACTGAATAATCTTTTTTTTTGTATTCTGCACTCGTAAATGCCAGTTTTGGTGTGGGCTATGGCATTTCACGATACTGATGGTGTTGACTTGATAGACTGATGAATAGATGGAGATGGGCGGAGGATAATGATGATGATGACTATGAATGAGATGCATGCACACATTGTCTCATTTTTATTTTTATCTGAAAAATATATTTTTGCAAAGAATGAATTGAAGGAGTCTCAATTTCAAAATTTGAAGTTGCAACGGGAAGTGCAGCGTAAATATAGCATAGCAAGTTGCAAATATCTATGCTATGCTGGTTCAATATTTGCAATGCGAAATGAAATGTAAAGTGACCCATGTCGGTTCAGTTTCAGATGATATAGAAAAGGAAAAGTCATCCCTTCCAAATAAAAAATGATAAGGAAGGAGGGATCGCCCCAGCAATAAAAAAAGTCATTGCAGAAAGTGCATCAAATTCCTCGAACAAAATAAAAAGCGCTTTAGCTACATCCATTCCATTTATGTAAAATTCTTGTCCTCTTGACTGACTGACTGCACTGATTTTTTTCATTCTTTCTTTCGAAAAAATCGAAAACATGTGTAACCTGTCCTGTCCCCAAAAAAAGAAATCAATTGATTAACGATCTTCCTCTTACTTACTATCTAAGTAAGCGGCAAATTCGCAATATTTTCCAAATAGGTGAATTGGAAAGTACTAAATGGCGATGGCCTGGCCTTCTATGACACCTTCTCTCTAGCTAACCAGCTTTGTGATAGGATATGATTTGATTCGTTCACACTGTCATCGACACAAAGGACAGCAAGCAACGAAGTTATTTTTCTATGCACCACTCCATTTCACTTTTATTCATGAACTTCACTCCTTCTCAAAGGGAAAATCAAAAGTAAATCAAATTAACCAACAGCCATGCCCTTTCTCATAGGCAATTAGGTATCCATTTTATTCCTGTTGTATAAATAAAATGCAGTTTGGCTGACTCTGACCGTGGCTGTGTCTTTTCATTAATAAAATCATACCAAGTCAGCTTACTCTCAACTTGATATGAGAACCGACCCCCTCTCTATTTTTTTCCATTGATGAAAAGGGAAATATTAAACTAACTATGTATCTATGTACATGTCTATTTACATAGCTATAGCTCGTTCATTTCATTCCATTCCATTATTTATTTACTCATTTAATTATTTATCTCGGAAAAATACACGATTAAACGTTTAGTCATAATTGCGTTACTAAATGTCACTAAACTTTAGAAGAGCAAACTAAAGCCAAGCCATATTATGACATGACTGTGACTATGACCATCAACTGAGACAATAATAATGGGATATGATTTATGATGTCAATTTTGATTTTTCTTCCACGTGAGCATTATAAAATAATCCATATCACAATCATCAAGATAATCACAACAATCATAATAATCATGCACTCCCTCTGCATTCTATTTACATTTTATGATGATGTGATGTGAGCTGATGGAATGTGCATCCACGCTAGAGATAACTTTTAAATTCCCACTTAAAATTACTCACTTCAGATAAGTTAAGGTAAAGTTCAAATTTTAAATCTCGAGTTAGCTCACTCACTCCCTCAGTTTGCAGTTTTGCATATTTTTTTTTCTCTCTCTTTCGCCCAAGCTGAGAATTTACTTTTTATAGCCAAATATTATATTTTAGTTATCAGATAACCATCATCATTATTATTGTTATTATTAAGTTTGTTAATTTTATTTTATATTTATTTTTAACCAGCTCGCTCGGCTTTTAAGGGCTAATGCCTTTGCCTTCACCTTTTTCTTCAAAAATAATGCAAAAGTGCATCTCATCTCAATCCATTCACGGTTTTCTGCCTAAATTGTATATGGCCATAGATAGATGGATAGATAGATAGCTAGGCACACTCTGACTCTGACTTGAGCAAAAAGCCAAAAATTACCTACTCGCACATGCAATGCAATGCAGCGCAATCCAATATAAATAATCATCCAATGTCAGTGTGAGTGAACTCGATGAACTGCATTCTCAAAAGGCACAAAATCATTATTTATTTATTGTACTTTGTTTTTGCTCAGTTTGCGTTTATACCAGTTTGCAATTTGGTATTTTAACTCTGATGCTGTATCTGGTTTTATTAAAATTGTTTTTTTAAGGTAGATAGGTACACACATGGCCCATTCATTAAAACAAGCACTAATGCACTTCTTTTTTCTTCTGTGAATGCAGTTCTTCCATAGAGGATAATCAACAAAAAATATAGTTCACAGTTCATACAAGAAAATTGCATTGTAGTTTGACTGTTATTATTATTGTTGTAAGCTGATTAGCTCAACTCAACTGCAAACTTTGAGAATGGATTTTGGGTTTGGTTCTTTCTTTCATTAATTTTGTTGTTGATTTAGATGAGATGGATGAAATGGATTAATATTATGAGCTGTTTGTGAAATATTATGGTGATGATGATGACTAATCCAATTCTAAGAATTTTGTGGGCACTTGCCAATTTTTGGTTTATGAAGGGGATTAAGTAATAATCAGTAATAAACAACAAAAAATTAATAATGGGAGGCTCCACTCGACTCGACTCTGATTAAAAGCCTCTACTCTGTTTTGACTAACTCTGCTCTGTTTGGATTGATTCCCTAGAACAAATAAATAAAGCTCTTCGCAAAAAATATGCATATCACATAAAAATATCTCCGCGAAGCGGTTTCATTCATAGAATACATATAAAAGATTCACCCCCATAGTGACTCAACCCAAAACGACTCAATCGCATAGTGACTCAATCGTCGTGAACCTAGATTTTTTGGACAATGTGACTCAAAAAATATCTGCATAAACCAACGGTAAAGTGCACTTTTGTGAAGATTACTTTCGTTTTGAAAAAACCATGAACTGTGTATGCTTGGCCAGTTTGGACAGTAAATCTTTGGACACGACCGTCTTCGAGGTCCCTTCCACTATCTACATTTTGCATCGGAATAACAAATACAGATTTTCATTGGCCATGTCATAAACAGTAATATTTGCTGGTATTCATCTGAATCACAACACAGAAACATATAACCTCTGTCAGTTAATTTAAACTTTTCGGGAATTAGCATATCAGAAAGAATAGCTAGGTCTTTAAACTTAAGGGCGATGGTTTTGGACCTCGAAATATTTTTTTTGTATTGATCGGATGGGAGCATTGCTTAAATGACTCTTGGCTGATCTCTAGTGATGGCCTCTAAAATATTTCCCGAACTAACAATTCAAAGAAAATCCCAAGAAAAAAGATAATCATCATAAACAATCCGGTCCAGCCGAATGAAAAACAAGTTAGTTTGAAGTCTTAAAAAGGTGAAATATTTAAAATGAGTCACTTTGAGTCGAATGATAGAATTTTGGACTTTAAAAAATTTGCATGATTGAGTCACTTTACGATGAGTCAGATTGGGTGGATACCATATAAAATATCTTCAAGCACTGTAAAACTCGATATGGTTCAGTAGGAAAAACATTTGAAACATTATCTGTGTAAGCAGTTCAGAAGGAGAAACGAAATTGATTCCGGTAATAAATATGAGAATTATATTTAGTTCGTATTCTGGAGTTTTTTCCAATCCGGAAAAGAGCTTGTCCTTTTTTTGTGCCCAGTTACTAAATTCCATACTTTTTTGTGCTAAATTCAAGTAATGTTATATTTGCGTAATTCCATACAATATTTTCTGTAAACTATTATTTCATTAGTTAATTGTGTCCATTACTAGACTAGAACTAATAGTTTTAAGTCCATTTGTCCATTAATTAATTATGTATTAAATTCATTTTTTGTAATCCAGTCCAGCGGCAGGTGAATAGCTGCAGCAATTACCTATAATTCTGAAAAAACTAAAGACAAATCTAATGATTCGTATTAGAATTCCTCATCATAATCATAATATCGCATCATACGTATCATAATAATGATAATCGATCTGAGGACGTTGACTTTTCATTAAAAGCCCTCTGCATTTCTATGAAAACACCTTCATACTTCACTTCATGATATGTTAGTCTATCCCTCTATAAATAAATAGATCTGGTTAATACTGGCTTCAGTCTCGATCGATACCATTCTCGTTATCATGAAGCAAAAACACAAATAATTATCAACAGCTCAGATAACATTAACAACATATCTCTCTAACTAATATCTAGTCTCTCCTCCTCCTGCAGAGAGCAAGAGAGCTCGAGGAGGCAAGAGGTGAATCAGATAGCAAAAAGGTGATGTGATATGATATGAGGTAGTTTTTTTTCAAGTATTGCCATACGTAATTAATCAATTAATCCAACAACATTTTTTTATTACGCTATTGTACTTAAGTAAAGGAGCTGAGCTGAGCTGACTGGGATAATGATAATTACTAATCAGCCTCCTCCCTATCAACATGTATAAGCTAGCTTGGCTAGGTGTATTGCACTGGGGCAATTTATGATGTTGATGATGACGAGGAATAAATGAACTATGAACAGACATTACAAATGACGAGGGTGGTAGTGTTGGATGGTTACCCATATTCATTTTATAATTGCTCAAGAAGACTGATCATCATCATCATCTACCTGAGCTGAACCTGTGAACCCGCAGGTTTCAAGGAAAAAAAATATATTTTCCCCTCATGTAATTTGAAATCTCCTTCGGATTAGGATGAGCTCAGGTGAGGCTGGTTATAAAACGAATGCACTTTATCATCATCATCATCTTTTCTCCTACAATATATTTTTTTTTGAAAAACACGCAACAGAGCACGAAAACAATTGCAATTGGGGTCTTTCACGTAGGTACTGACTTCTTCTTCTGCTGCTGCTTTTACTGGCACTGGCAATGGTTGTAACTCGGCTGACGAGTTAAAAAGCTCTTTTTTATTGTAACAAGCCAAGTAAGAGCTGCAGAGCAACAACAACTTCTCATTATCATCAACATGATCAACATCATAATCATCATTATCATCATCGTCGAGAAAATAACGGAATATCGGGCAAAAGCTGCATGAGTGGGTTCCTGGCTGCGTTGCTGCTGCTGATTGCGAGGAGTGCAGTGCGGTAGGTAAGTAAGTAAGCCAGCGTGTCATGTAATAATCAAATCCATCCTCTACAACAACCTACGTAGTAATACTCCACTCACACACACATGATCATATCATCATCATTTTTACTGAGGAGGGGGATGATGCATGAATGTAATCAGAATATCTATTCTCTCCTCTCGGTGAAAAAATAATAAGTAAGTCAAGTCAAAATCAAAATCCAACCCGGCAAGAGAGGGAGAAAGAAAGATGATGGGAGAAGGAATAATATAATATATTTTTTTAAAGAAGAGCTCAAAAAACCAAATCAAACTCATCCTCTTCCCTTTCCCTTCTCTCATAAGAAGGAAAAATATTCTCATCTTGCAATCGAAAATGATCAAATCATCATCATCATTTGAATATTATTATGCATGGATGGATAGATGGATTTAAATGAAGAGCTGCTGCATAATTTGGAACTGAAAAAGCAAACGAACTGAGCAAATGAAATGCGAATTCGTAATAATCCAAACTGCTCATAAAAAACAGCCTATTTCTGCTTATTTTTGCAGGGAATTCAAGTATGAATGGAATGACAGAAAGCAGATGAACAAACCCTAAACCACTAGCATGAGCATAAGCACACTTTTTTTCCAAAAAGAAAAAAAAATGATGCAAAAATATTTATATCCTTCCATAATACAGAATAATCCATGCCGTGCAAGACTCCTCTTCTCTATTTATATCCATCCATATTACAACTTTACTTTTTACTTTTGCATGCTGCTTTTTTCACAATGTTTTTGTGTCGTTCGTTGACGTTGTCGGCGGTGGTGGTGGCATGCTAATAGCACCCGCACCAACCAGCCAGCCAACCAACGGAGAAAAAAGTAGGTTATGGGATTCCTGCCATGTAAAAAAAAAATGCAAGCATGCCGTGACATGCCATGCCATATGTACCAGCAGCATTTAAAAAACACAACAGCAAATACCGATATAACCTATAAAGAAAGCCATATAATGTTACACTTTTATATCCTTACATCAAACCACTTTTTCTCCCATATTTATATCCATATCCCTGGCTGGCTGGTTGGTTTATCCCAATATTTTATTCATGAACCGATATGAACTATGGCGTGCCGTACATTGGTACAATTTTTTTATTATTATTATTATGATATGATTCCTTTTGACAAGTAAGCCATGTTATGGAATGGCTGAGCTGAATGAATGAGCTTCCCCATCATCATCATCACCATCCATACGACAATGGACTGCCTTGACTGCACCAAAAAGCTCCATCCTTCACTTGTACATTTTATCTGCATCAACCTGATTAATTATCTTTTCCGCTCGTGATTCTATATTTTTCTTTTTTTTTCTATGAAAAACAAATTTCCGCTTAAGCTATCATGCTTATTTATTTACTAATTAATTATTAACCTTTTATTGAGCCGGGCGACGGGGAGGGTGACGGCGAGGGGGACAACAGCAACGGATCCGAATTATCCAACAGCTTAGTTTGCTGCTGCTGACTCGCCCAAATCTTATCCCACATGTTATCCATTTTTGACCAGAAAATATCCACAAATATTTTTTGGGTTTCCACACAAAAAATATAAACTGAAAAAAGGATTATCCTTTTTTTCTACTATATAATAAACTTATTTGTAAGCAGAAGAGTAGGCTTTATATATATAGCCTGTAGGCACACACATGCACACAAATAAACACAAAATATTTTTTTTTTTTCAAGGCTGCTCCGTCTCTCCTCTTGAGCTTCTTCTTCTATCGATGATCCTCATCGAACATATTTCGGTCAAAATTATACTGTGACTGTCCTTCCTTTTTTCTATGTTTATGCGTAGCCACCACTATTTACTGTTATCCTTGAACCCTCCAAAAATCTCGTAAGGCTTAAATCACAGGTCACTCACATCATTATCCTTTTTTCCCATATCCCTTTTCATGCTCTTGAAAGAGAGGAGGGAAAAGGTACAAAATAAATTCAATCCAGAAATGAAGAAAAAAATCCAGCTAAAACGGGAAATCTTCCAAGCTACATTCCATCATCCATTTAGAATCATATCATATCACTTTTCACAATTTTATTTCTGCTAATTATCAAATTCCGCATATCATTTTCAGTTCATTCATCTTGATACAAAGAAAAAATAAATACGGAAGGTTATGGATCTATCTCCATGTGTCATGTCATATTCCACCAATTCAATCCAAAAAAATCTTTTCCTTCACAAACAATCACATTTACATTTAATTGCGTTACGTACGCATAAAGAACAATTTCGTTTTGTAGAACAATGCTTAATACGTATAATAATAAAAATGTGTGAGGGCAGTTGTTTCTTTTTCAATTAAAAAAAAACAGTACAGTTCACATTTGTCTCGAATATCGACATCAACACAACATTGAATGCTAATCGTCCTTCGTCAAACAAGAATGAACGATTTCTCTCTTTCCCTTTTCTCTTCCGTCCGCTTCTGAGGATGTGGCTTACAGAGTTGAGTTCATTTTTTTTTGCGCAAAGAATGTAACTTGATAGTTGGCTTGATAGAGATAAAGTTTTTTTTGCGGCTTACTCTCCTCTGTTGTTATCATCAATCAAAAACGATCAACTAGAGATTTTTCCCCCTACTCTTTTCAAAGAATGTCCTTTTTGATTGTTTCACTTTTTTATTATTATTAATGACTTGGATTGATTCGTAAGCAATTTAGCTCTTTGACTGAGTCAGTTCCGTTTTTTCTTTATTCCTTTTCACTCGTGATAAGATAATGAATAATTTATTTATTTTTGTAATAAGTTGAGAATATAAATAGGAAATATTTTGTTTGCTTTCGTGTGAGTCGATGAGTTAGTTATAAATAATTTCTTGTACTATAATTTTTAGTGAGGTTTTGATTGATTTGATTAATTATAATTTGATGATAATTTTAGTAAAGCACCGAAAGTATCACACACGACGATTGTAAGTTTTTAGCTGATTTATTCTGACGGATTCACGATGACGAGAGCCGAAGCTGAGAGACTCTCGGAAAATCGGAAGAGACCACAAAAAAGGGAGGAAAAATATTCAACTTCCCAAGAAGAAAGTTTTCTGGGAATTCTCAGGATTAAACTGTAAGTTGGAGGAGGATGGGATAATTAAAAAAAGTAATTGCTTTATCAAGAAGAAAACTCTCAATGGATCACTCTCAACTTGGTTCGTTGTCAAAAAAAATGAGTTCTAGTTTCGTTTGAGGTATCTTAATGGAAGAACAGTTTACCCGCACAATAATCGTTAGTTATACGTAATATTATTCATTAATAATGCACTTTTACACACTTCTTATTTTTTTCTCTCCCGAAGAAAGGACAGTTCTCTCTTAAGTAAGTATTGAGTAAGTATATTTTATTGATTGATTAAAAAAAATCAACCTTGGCTCAAGTACAAAATTGGGAAAGTTTTGTCCAGCAAAAATTCATAATCCAGTCAATGGAAGGGGAACTTTTTTTAAAATGACACAAGAGCGGAGAAAACTGGCCGGTTGCAAAATGTAAACATGAGAAAAGAGTATCACACGAGCATATCCACACACACATACATGAGCAGCTCCAGAAATGAGTTTTGCTCGCTCAAGCGCTCTCCCCTCTCAATCGAGAGGTAACAAACGTAAACGCACGACAGGGAACAGAACGAGAACCAGGCAATTTTTTTTACTGTTTTGTTTGCTTGCTATTATGTAATACTATAGCAAGGACACTCGACTCCCGGCGCTAGAGAGTTATGAGCTGGGAGGAAAGTATCTAGCTCCACCGCTGGAGAATTTTGCTGAAGCTGATGATGATGAAGATATTGCAGAGGATAAAAAGAAGAAGAAGAAGGAATCAGGGAATTCCGATGTAAACAAAAACAACACTCAACTGGCTGTGGTGACAATGACTCCGGATTTATGTTGGAGGCAGTTTGGGAACAGTTTTCCATAATTAAGCCGCAGCTCCGTTCATTTCCGCTTTTCCCACCTTCTCACACTAAAAAAGAACTGACGTTCGCTAGCTATCTTCTTCATGGAGAAATCATTGATCTCTTGGTCTGATCTCCATCACACATGAGTAGTGTACAAACACAAGAAGAGAATGAAGAAGGCGGAGGAAAAGTGAGTTCCTCACTCAATCCAATCCAATTTTTCTCGGGAAGAAAAAATATAATTAACTTTCCCACTTTGCTTCTTCCTCCTTCCCCCGCCGACGACAAGCAGCTCTTTCTTTTTCGGGGAAATTATCAGAGTACAATAGCACCAAACTGATCTGAACACAACAAGAGTAACAATGGGATGATATCACACTTTCTCTCGATTTCTCCCACACAATCCAATCCAATACGATTTCTGATTTTTTTCCCCTTTTAATCAACCAGTTCCACTCAACTGGAGAAAATACACACGGAGTCCAGAAGAGCAAAAAAAACGCACACGCTTTCACTCACTTGCAATAAGTGGATCTTCTACAGAGACGAAAAAAGAGAAGGCTGCACAGAAGGAGCTCACACATCTGCAACACTCCAGTAGAGTCACTCGAGAGAAATGAAGATGAAAAGTGTATGGGACTCTAGGAAAAACACACGGCCGCAGTACTACCAACCTAGTCCAATCCCAACCTAAGCTACGCTAAGCAAGCAGCCCTTTAGAGAACGTACAGGGATGCCTATAACAATCCCTTTAAACAGTCTGAAATAACAAGCTCATATGCAATGTAAATGCGAGCCTCTCTCTCTCTCTCTCCCAATCCTGTACAGTGAGCATAGAGAGAGAGCATCATCATCATCAAACAGTATTGCACTGCCATACGAGCAAAACGTAAAGTCTCTCCTCTCTCTATGGCCATATCACAGGGATACACATGGCATGGGCTGAAGCTGAATGAAGGTACATTTTAAGGCATAGCGAATTTTTGTTTCTGATGATGATGATGATGATGATGAGAGGAAAAGAGCAAACAAGAAAAGTGATACACGAGCATACGTTTTAGAACATTGCCAATATGAGCAAAGTCAACAAATGAAATGTTTATAATCATTTTTTCTTCTCTCTCTCAACAATGCAATGCGAAAAAATTGTGTGGATTTATATGGTCGGGAGTCGAGGAGTAAGAGAGAAGAGAAGAGCGTGAAATAAAAAAAAGTTTTTTTTTTGCAGACTGACTTGATTCAAGCATTAAATGATACATGCCTCATGTTGAAGCAAAAGCATGTCAGCGTTCATAACGGAGGAAAAGAGCATACTATTTTTTTTGAATAAAGGGAGCTTATCATGATGGTGGTGCTGGTGTCGGTATGCAGTAGAGTGGATTCTTCTTCTTCTCTTTGCAACTCAAAAAAACATGAAAGGATTGAGTACTGAGTTGAGTAGGAATGCCTATGCCTATTCCATCCTGTGTGTGTGTTTGTGTGCCACCAACCACCACCACCGCTGCTATTATTACTCTCGAAAAAGTAAGTCAGCAAAGCAAAGTCTCTTTAGTAGGTCTCCTCCACCATCATCAAGCAAGCAACCCTGCTTGGGAGCAACGAACGAACGAGCGAAACGAAGAAGCAGAGAAGAAAAAAAACTCTCTGTTTTTCTCTCTCTCATAGGCATAGTCATACTTTCGTACTCTGCACTGCACTGCTCTTATATGTAACTCGCTGCTTACTATAAAGTACGCTTAGGTAATAACAACAAAAACCGTGCTCGTGGTAGTGATGAGGGTGGTGGTGGAGCTCACATGAATATAGCAGTAAAGTCCTCTCATATTTATATCCGCCGCATCAGCCATGAGTTTAACTATAATATTTTTCTATATAGCAAAGTTACGCACACTATGAAGTCTAGTTAGTTAAAGCTACTATGCATGTACTTATGACAGTTAAAATAGTAAAGTATGTAATATGGATTGGGGGAGAGAGAGAGAGAGGCATTCACAATCCAATCCTGTTTCTATCATTTTTCTCTAGTAAAATAAAATGTGTAAAATAGTTAGCTAGAAATATATATATTTTTTTTGCAGAGAACAAGTTTCAATCAGATCATATCTATCATAGCAGTTGCCTGCCTCTAGTCAAAAGCGTAACAACAATTGTTATATGGCATGGTTATCATTTCATTGGGTTATCTCTTCATAATAATCATATCAGTCGGGAGTGCAACAAAATATACTTATCTCCCTTTTCAAATCTTTTTTTTTTAAAGAACGAACTGTACTTGTTGTAAAAAGGTTTAACTGCGAGATAAAATAAAATACAATAAAGTTGTATTTTTTTTCTAAATAAAATGCAAAGGAATGTGTTATGCATTTTATTCTCCTCATTCTTCTTGACTTGAATGAAGGTTCATTCTCCCCTGAGCAAAAATATTGGTCATTAGTGGTAAGGTAAGTAGTAAGTTGGTCTTGTTGGTATTATTATTTATGGTGGTTTTTTTAGTTCTCATGAGTAAAGCTGCTGCACTCACTCGCATGAATGACATGGCTTGAGTGTTGTATGAAATGCGAAAACCGAGACTGAAGTAAAGTAAGCAGAGCTGCATTGGAGTTGGATTGCTTTTTGGCTTCAAAAAATTACTGCAGACAACTCAAGCCTTAAGTAAATCAGGTATTATATAAGTAAATGAAAAAATAAAATCCTAAATCTTGAGTGATGGATGATGTGTTGAGAGAAGTAAAACTGAAACTCGTTTTTTTTAAAAGAAAAATGAAACAGTTTGCTCTACTGAACGACTGACTGCAGAGATTTAAAATGCACTGGGTATTATATCATCATCATCATATGAAGCAGAACAATTTTTTTTGGCAAATGCACATAGACTGGGATGAACTCACCTACATTGAAAAATTTGAAGTGTGATAGTAACGTAAAGCATTGTTCATTTTTAAAAAAATGCTGAACTGAACTGATAAGCTCATGTAGGTAGGTAGTATTTTCAGATAAGGTAGGTAGGTACTTTTCAGCGTTATCAAATGTGTACTTCGTATTTCTAGGCAAACTGCAAGACTTTTTGTCTGAATCTGTGAACTACGAACAGTCGCTGTCGTCTTTAAATTCTGCCAAGTAAACTAAACTCACCCAACTCTGGTATTCCTTCCTTCTTTAATGTCCCTTCATAAAAGCATCCTTTTCTCTTCGCAAATTCGTCTCGTTTTTCCTTAGCTAAAGCCTTTGCCTTCTTTTTCTTCCTCCTATTTTACCTCCTATCTCCTCCTATAAGCAATTTCTGTTTTTTTTTGGATAAGAGAAAAGAAAGCTACTATGCCATAACCATAAGCCCATCTTCTCCTTCTTCTCATCTGCCTTCCTCCAATCCCATTAAAAGCCTTTTTTCATACATTTTATATACCATTTCGTTTCTCTTCTCCTCTCATCGGCAAAAAGAAAAACTGGCAAAGCAAAAGCTTTTACCCAACCAAACCAATGGATGAGAGAAACTGGCAAAACTTGCTTTCCGCTCCGCTCAGGAGCCACTCACCAACTAAGCGAAAAGCCAATGCAATCCAAACCCAGTCGTTCCTTTACTCTTCACCACAGTTACACGAGTCAACTCCTTTTCCCCATCAGCAGTAGAGAAGTAGCCAGTAACATTTTAAGTAGATATACATATCTACATACCTAAGAAGAAAACATTCTGCCGAAGCAAAAATATAAGCCATATTCCCCTACTGCGTTATAAGCAAAATGAATGTAAGGCTTTTGTATGACTCTTCTCTGGCAAAAAGAGAAAGAGCGAGGAACATGGGTTGGAAGTGAGTGAAACATGCATAAAATATACGTCTAACTTGGCTGGTTCATTTTTGCTCAGCTCGTCGTATAATAAAAAAAGCAGATAGTTTGGTTGGGTTTTCATGTTTTGTTGTTAACTTTACTTAGTTGCCTTCACTCTGCTTGTTTGACTATGGCAGTACCGATGATGGTGATGATGACGATGTTAGTGAACGAGGGAGGGAGGGAGTGAGTGAACCAACAATTTCCTAGTGACACACTTTTCCTCTCTCTCTCTCTCTCTTCTCGCCAATATCGTGAATGTTGTTGAGCGAATCTAGTTTTTTCTCCCTCTCCTCTTCACCCACTCACTCCAACAGTGAACAGGCTCACACCAGCAGCACAGCCGAGCCAAACAACCAACCAGCCAGTTTATATATTTCCCTTTGATGATGATAAGTTGAATTTTTACTACGGCTGCTGATGCTGCTCCTTCATACATACATACATGCTGGTTGATCGGATGTGTGTGGCAGTGTTTTTTTGACTTGAGGATTTTTTTATAAATGTGGATAACATGGCTATATGTCTATGTACGAACGAGTCGTTTTATGCCGCAAAACTTTGTATTTCATGATGATGATGAGGATGATTTTTTGCGAGTACTTTTTTCATTTATAACTTATTTATGATGAGTCTCTAATAAAAGCTTATCATTATCGTTATTATCATCAATATCGATAATATCCTCTTTTTTTTAAATGTCGTTGATGGCGATGCCTGGGTTTGGGTAGTAAGGCAGGTAGCTTATTATTTTACAATGGTAAGGTAATAATTGCTTTCTGCTTCAGAGTAAGATTCACTTCAAGTTACATTATATACAGAATAAAAGAGTTACACACTTCAAGTTACAAGAAAAATAATAGATAAGCTTATTGTTTGACTCAGATTAAACTTCCTCCCGAATAGATTTCATAGAGGCAATATTATGCAATATTGAAGAGAAAAGCTGAGCTCGCTGACATAAAATACCTTTTCGGATGAATTGTGCATTTTTCTTTGGGTTTCCTGCAGCTGCCCTTTTACGTAATACATTACTCGAGGATTTAGGTTCGAGTTCTACCTGATCATTTTACATAACTTACTTTACCAACACAATTTCTTGATGGCGTCTTACAGAAAGGAGAAAAATAACTTGATCATGATTTGGCCCACCTATGGATTTGATTCGATGATGTCATCTTCCTTCCTTTCTCCCACTCTCCCATTCCCAATCCAATCAATTCAAATAAGGATATTTATATGTAAAAAGCAGATTCGAAATCAAAAATATTTTTTTCTCACTTTCTCACCACCACCATGCATTCCCTATCATTACGAATATTACGATCCGCAAAATAAAATTTCTTAACCTTGCTGAACCTCACCTTTCGAATATTCTGCCACACTATTTTTCTTAAAAGTTTCCTGGCATATGTAGTTAAACAAGCTTACGCTACAGCATTTGTTTGTTGCCAAAAGATTGCAGTTTCTATTTTCACAAATAAAGTCAGCCATCCCGTCATAATAAATAATCTGATTGACCTTTTCTAATAAAGCAGAAGATATTATTCCGGTAGCAAAATAAATTATGGCAAACATCATGCTAATAAAAATAGTCGACATTTTGATCTCATGAAGCATTATAGATGATCATTTAAAAGAGGAGCTCTTCAGCATCCTCTGCTTCAGGCAAGTATTTTTTCGTAATAGGAAGTAAAAAATTGTACGTTATATCTCAAGAGGATAGAGATTCATTTTCGAACCACAGCCATTTTTATAAAAAAAATTCATGCAATTCACGCATGGCACATTCCCCACCTAAAAGGAAGCGGACTACCGAGATTACCTAGAGCTCAGCACACTCATACTATAATGATGCCAGGCCAGACATATCAAATTTCCCATGCTTCGGATATTTCAATTTTGTAATTTTGCTTGTTGATAAAACAAAACATGGCACATGCCACACTCCCCGCCCGACCCCAGTCAAATGACAAGGTACTTACTTACTTGAGTATCTTTCGAAACAAGCCACATCCTCAATCCTAAATCTACTTAATTTTTTCCACTTACCTAATCATGCAAATTTCTAACATCCAATCATTTACCATAATTTTTTTTTGCAAAAAAAAACCTACACAAATCCCTATATTTTTATGCTAATTTTTTTTTAAAAAGTCTTGATTTCTGATTTCCTCCCCAAACAAACCTTACACTGAATGATGATATGATAATATGAGGACGATGAATGGGGATTATAATTCCTTCTTTTTTTCCTCAGAAAAAAATCATTTTAATCTAATTGTAGTATTACGGTACGTTTGTTCCCCATTAACTACCATCAACATGAACAACAGCAACAATAACAAACTCAAGCCATTTTAACTTATGCGGAGGAAGGATATGAAGTACTATTTTTCTTCTCGGAAAATTACAACCTAGTCAGTTGTATCATGCAATTCTCAACTTTACATTATTTTATCTCCTTTGCCATATCACATCATATCATTTCATTATTCGCCATTTGTATTAATTTCTGCAAAAAAAACCAAGAGAAGAAAGGATGCTTTACTTCCGTTTTCCCCTCACTTTGTTTACTCCACATCAAATCAGCATGAACAATGTATACGATAAATGCATCCCTTCTTCTTTCAAGAAAAATCTAAGTCATTGGGTAAACAATAATATCATTATCATATCAATCCTCACCGTAATCAGTCGTCGTCATCCATATCATCAGCATCATCATCGTCGTCAATTGCTCCTGCTACTGCACAATTTTATCTTCAAGTTATTCCTTTTACGATTTTTTTAAATCGCGAATAAAAGATGCACTTGTTCTGTCTTGTCTTAAGCAGGGAAGCACGTTTGGATGCGGATGCACTTTTCAAAAAAAATAGTTCTTGATAGTGTAATAATGAAGTAGGTTTGTAGTTAGTTAAGTACCCTTCCTTCTTTACTTAAATATGCCTTGTCTTGTCTAGTCAGTCAGGCAGGATTATTGATAAAGATGATGTGCGTGTTTGTGGGGAAATGAACTGGCTTTCTTATGAATTTATGTGGCACGGATGATGTGTGTAGTCCCCAGTCGTTGTTGCTGATTGATGGAGGATGCAAATAAGGATGTTATGATGGCTCGTGTAACGTAATCGTAATTACGAGGAGCAAAATGTTAACTATTTCCTTTCGAAAATCCCTACCAGTTTGATTTTTATTTTAGCGGATGATGTCTACTTTTTTTTGAAAACTACATATTTACTTAATACGGAATTGAAAATTATTTTCGGATAATTCTCCCTTCCCAGACGAGACTGAACTTTAATATGTATTCCCAACACCTTTGTACGAAAACGGGGAAAACATTTTTGGCTAATTTTATCATCGCGACTAAGAGAAAAACAGTAAAAATCGATACGTCTTGATTAAAAGACGTGGGCAACATGGGAGAGGCAAGAAAGGAGTAACTTGATTTTGATTCCCTCCGTTCAGAAAATCGGATTAAAATTGAAGGGCATTGAAAATAAAATTATATACATAGGTGATTGCTGGAAGTCCTAGTACATGTTTAATTAGCATGAACAATATTAGGTAACAGTGAAGAGGATTTGTTATCTTCCTAAAATCTGTGAGAAGAATGACCTTCAGATATGTTATACTTTCCATATAATTTCCAAATTTTGAAACAGTGGACCTAATCAATCAGATTGGCAGATTTTTTAGTGAAAAATAAAATCCCTTTTAACAGTCAATGGAGAGAATGACCTTCTATGGAAAGCAAGACAACCAATTTTGTGAAGACTTTTGTCGTATGACTTTTGTGACTACACGATCGCACTTTCTAGCATTTGCTATAGTTTACAGAATACATAAATTCGGACGGAGAACGCCAAAATTAGACAATCCCGATTGATTGATCCCTTATTATTAATATTAATCCCAACTATGCATTATTCATGTACGCACCAATTTTTTCATTTTATTCCCTTCATCCTTTCATGGCCTGGAGGAAGGAAAAAATGCCTACTTGTTTTTATCTCTCTCTCTCTCTCTCACACTCTCCTTACTCCTCATGACATGACTTGACTCTGTCGGAAGTTGGATAGGGAAATTGTATCGTATGCCATGCTCATCACAATTTACTACATTTCAGTACATACTTCAAAAAAAATTACTAGATACAATGTTCAAGATAGTACTCGTAAGTAGCATTACTAATCATTTGCAAAATTACAACCAGATAATGTTATAAACATTGTATATTTAATTAGCATTAAAATCACTTTACTAACTAGCTTCAAAATCCTCATATCATTTTCTTAAAATAAAGTACACTTGGCAAGTACGGCATCGCATTGCATGGCATGGCTACTTAAGGTGAGTCTAGGCACGTTCCTAACATTTTCATGCATAGATAAGTACTTTTTTCTTCGAATTTTTAATGTTATTTACCTTTATTACAATTTAGTAATAATAAAAGTTCGCTGATAAGAAGAAGGGATTCGTTTAACAACCCTTTTAGAGTGTAACACAGCTCATTGCATAATTTTAATAGGAAAATAATACATAACAAAATTAATGTTTTTTTGTCAAAAATTCAAATTACAGTACACATTACAACCCAAACACTTTTCTGCATTTATTTTCTTCACACATAAACAAATTGCACTCACGATACGACATGTTGATAACAAAGCAGCCAAGATAACTGTAAAAGCCCAGAACAAGGGAAATAGTAAAATGACATGGGAGAAGACAAGGTGTGGTTGCCTGTTTTCATTCACATATGCGTAGGAATAATATTTATAATCATATTATATCAAATTTATTGATTTTTATACACGTTAGCCCTTCTATTGTAGTCCCCCTACACTGTTTTAAGTAGCTATGTAGAAACTTGTAAGGAACGAGATATTTTTTTTTGAAAGTTTTCTTCCCCTTGCTTGCTTGTGAGAAGGTTGGTTTCTTCCTTTCTCGAAAACAAATATGTGTACGCACTTGTTCAACACAGTTGTAAATCTACAGAGTAGAGATCAGTCTACCTCCTCCACTCATGTTACATAACTGATTTACATGAATATGCATAGGCAAATTTTAGTTACGCAAAAAGATGCAAAATACATTTTTTGTTATAAAAAAATAGCCGTTGTTTTTGCTCACGCATGTTTCTTCCCCCTACTCCTCCCATATTTTACACATCTTAAGAATCCAAAAATTTTGTGTAATAACCAGATATATTTATTGGGGGAAGGGTGACGAATAACTAGGCATTATTATTTTTGAAGGAACATGTTTTCTTGTCATCAATCTTCTTTACTGAATAATTTTTTACACTTTTTTTATGTGCGATATTGTGATTAGACCCAACGAGGCAGAGGGAAAATTTTTAGCTGAGCTCCTCCAACTTCCGTTTTCCTTCTTCGATCGTAAAAATATATTTTGTGTTTGCTTTGTTTTTTTTTGTTCTTCACATGCAAAATTGAGAAACGTGCTGTTTGTCAATTATGAAGGATTTTGTAATCACATTAAACTATTGGATAACAAAAAGCTCAGTTTGCAAAAAGTCATAAATAATTCATCTGCCCAATCCCAACTAAGGACTGAAGGGATACGGTAAAATGGCCGTCATCAATCAATGAGTCATGAATCATGATCATGAGCATATTTTTTTATTATTTAAAAAACCAAAAAGAAAACAGGAAGAAAAAAATGTGACGATGATGAAGAGTCAAGAAGATAAAACAATTAACGTAATTGTTTTTAACAAGAGTTTGAGTGATGTGGTAAAAGCCAAGCCATATCACTTTACAATAAACAAAGTGCAAATAATATGGAAATTGAAACTTTTTTATGATTATTTTTGCAGAAAGGGTACTATCAAGTTTGTATTCTGGCCATTTTTAATCTCTAAAATTTTCTCCTTTCCCCCCTTTGCCATTTTTTACCGCTTCTGCGAAACCAAATTATCTATTCCTGTTTTTTTTGTAAATTGAATTGAAGTGGGTTTCACAGAGAAAATGCCAAACGGTAGAATAAAAACTACCCATTTGCGTAGGCGTTGGATATGATATAGGAGCTGCAAAGAGAAAATTGTTTTCAATGGATGGATGGATATTGCACACCGCACGAGTAACAACTTTTGTAGGATGCCTTGTCATTAATTAATATTATTTTACATTTACAACTGTTACAGCATGTCATTCATTTTTGTCTCCCTCTCCTGCTCGTTTCCTTCTACGGTCAATTGTAATCCATTCTTGTTGTGCTTCTTGCACCTTGCCAAACAAATCCAAAGTATGGTCATTGTACAAACGGCATGACTTTGATAGGTTCATATATATAGCCACTTCAAAGACCCCACCATCAGTTTTCTTTTTCTATTTGCAATAGAAATCGCCATAATTTTACACTTATCCATGTTTCAAAAAAAATAGCCTTAAACTGAAGTGATATGGCAAAATGCCATAGCATGTTCAACACGAAATTGTTGTGATGGTCAAGCCCAGGCCAAGATATCCCATATTAGCCCTGACTGACAATATAGCGGGTTCGGAATTCTTTTGAAAAAAAATTGCAACATGTCATACCCATGTCAATGGAGAGGAGTGGACCAACAATAAGAAAAAAATACGACACGACCAGTATCAACCTAAGCCAAGGGAAAAAAATCAACTGGGAAACCAGCGAAATAAAAAATCTCGTATGCAATTTTTTATCCACATTTGCTTCTCCTTCCTAAAAAATCCAATCCAACACACCGTGTGAAGTTTAGCAGATGGCCATTCATCTTCTTAGGCGGACGACGACGATGACGAGCTCTGTGGACCAAACTATGCACAACATCTTCCACAATTATCGTCCTCTACCATTTGATATTTTTTGCTTGTGTGTGAGAAGAGCCAACGGAAAAATGAAATATGACACCGTTTTTCTCCTCCTTCCTTCATCTCATCTCATCTCATATATGAGTTGAGGTGATCATCATCTTCTTCTTCTCCATCTTTACGAGATGATATGAACATTCAACCCAACGTTTTTTTTAAAACATTCTCCCAATTCAAGTGTCCAACAATGCATTAGACATTTTTTATTGGACAACAGGAAAAAAATCCAAATCCATCTACGTTTAAGATGGAAAGATCCATCATATCATGATCCATCCAACCAACCAACATTACATGTCCCAACAGGAGAAGAAGAAGAAGCTGAGCGAGCCGAGAAAAAAATTTTTTCTTCTTCTTCTTCTACTCAACTCATCCCATGCATCATCATATCATGTTATAACAGACATGGGTCATTGTTGTTGTTAATATGGAAAAATGCTGAAGGTGGATGGATGTCTGCAAGTGCATGTGTGTGGATAACGGGATCCGATGGGAGCCACTTTACACAATGGAACGATCACGCTGATCATGACGATGATGATGGTGATGGGCATGTGTGTAATTTTGAAAATACAAGCCAGTTACTATCCTATAGCCTCTCCTTCTTTTTTCCTCCTCACAAATGAATTTAAAAAATGGTATTATTTAACAGTGAATATTTATAGTTGATGATAACAGTGATGGTTGTAATGGCCATCAATCCTCCGTGTAATCATCTTCCTCTAAAATAATATGATACTTTTCCACTCAAGCTTTTAATATAACAAATACAAAGGGAAAATAAAAATAGAAGTTTTTTTTTCGGGCAAGGAAGGATGAAGCACTTAAAAATGCCGAGGATAAATAAATGTAATATTGATTTCACCGTCCGTCCATCCCTCCAGGAAATACTTCACGAAGAGAGGAAGAAAAAAACTACCTACTCAATCAAAGGAGAGAAGGCACTTATAATTTTCTTTGGAATTGAGAGTTTTCCCTTCTGTTTTTCTTCGAGATGTGTGTCTCTAAGGCCATACTTGAGGATGGCAGTAATGAAGGATGATTCAAGATGAGGATGATCAGAAGAAACCTTTTGATCCAGATCCAGGAAGAAAAAAGTGTAGAAAAATTGCTCTCTTTATTTCCCTTTCAAGAATGTATAAAAATAATGATGGATTTTTTTCCAAAAAAAAAAATATAAAAATAAATTCTCTCACGTGAAAACAATTGGATGAAAGAAAATTGAGACGAATTGGGAGGAGATTGAAATAGTTTTGGATTTTTTTTTACAAAAAAAAATATTCAGTTTTTTTCCAGTTCTCTGCCCCTCTCCCAATCAGATCAATGATGAAAGGAGAAGAACAGTTATTCTATTTTGATTTTTTGGGGAGAAGGAAGTCCTCGGCTGGAAAAAAATATCAGCTCAATTATCATTAGTCGTCCCAAAAGAAAAAAAATCTGGATTTTGTGAAGATTGTGTGATACAAAATTATTGGATATTTTATTTCTTAAAAATGAGTACTTAAGATTGGTATTAAACATCTTTAATAACAAATTTTACGGGGTATTTTTTATGGGCATAGCCAACTGTGTGCCACTTCATTTGAGAAGTTGGTAACGGGACTTTTGGAATTTTTACTGTCGGATGGAGGAGTGGAGAAAGGCAGGAAAGGAATGAGACGAAGATTTTTTTTGATTGATTTGGAATAAAGATGAGCTATTCATGATGAAATTTCCATGAAATAACAGTTTCCATTTATGTCCCACTGGACCCATCATCATAGCCCATTTTAAAAGAAGAACTTGTTGTTTAGCGCGTGCATAAATATAATCATTTATATTTTTATATGCTTCCCGTAAAAAAAGGAAGCCATTGTTGAGTAGTCCCCCAAACAACGAAAATATTTTTAACAACAATTTTACTGTGACTGTTGAAAATAAAAAGTGACAAGCTTGTTGTATTCTGCTTCAGAGGAAAACAACCAATGCAGAAAAAATCGACTTGTCTTGACGTAATAATGCTTGTCAAAATTCATGTAAATCAGCCACCAACACAATATCCATATTCATATTCATAAAATGGCCCAGCAAGTGAGCAAAAGTGAAGTGAAGAAAAGCTCTCATAAAATTCCTATTTTTACCTTTCATTATCGGCTCGCTCAGCACAAGTGAAATGAAATGAACTGAACGAGACCCAGACCTTCAAGAAGAAGGAAAAAAGGATCAGGGGATGGGATCATCAAAGGTAGGTACGTGGCGATGAAAAAAACAGCTAGGTCTAAGCCATAAAATCTATTTATTTTTTCAAAAACTTACTTGTTTGGTATTATTGTTGTCTGAAAAAAATCAGTTTTGACTGGACGAGGACGAGACAAGGCTCCCTCTTATCATCAACATAGCAGTATTATTATATCCTTCAAAATTCCCATCACTTCACTTTTAAGTCCCTTTCCATCCATCGTCTTCTTCTTCCGTCTTTCGTTTTTCATTGCCAGGTTTATTATTATTGAAAAGGGAAAACAAAACAGGGGGGAGAGAAGAAAAATCTAACTGTTCTTTTCTCCATCCTCATCATCAGTTTCTTCATTTCATGCATATCTAAATATTCAGTTTTTACAATGGCCCATCATAAAAATCTCACGTATGGATTCTATGCTGAGTAGGTACCTTTCGAAAAAAAAGTCCAGTTGGAAAATGAAATTGCTATCCAAGCAAGTCGAGCCTCTTAAGCTGATTTTGAGAGTGTTTTCTTTAAACAACTCAACTCACCACCATGCATATTTGGTCAGAGGGGCTATGATCAGCCACTTCCCCCAAGAAAACATTTAAATCACAATCATCATTATAGCAATAATAATCCATGAGCAAAACAAAAACCTTCAAATTGTCTTGTCAATTTTATGTTTTCCCTTTCCATTTTGGACAAAGGAGGAGCACACGCAATAAATAAAATTTGAATTTACTGTTTTTTGTCCTGTCTTTGAAGAAAAAATAAAAACCGTTGTTCAGTCAGTTATTGACGGAAATCGCATGTAAATATCCAACAACAAAATTAGCTTTGGCTTTAGATTTTTTATCTTGTTATTGACCGGACTCACTCCAAGATCAAGATCCAGTCAGTAAAAAATCCCAACCGGATAATCTCCGTCTTTTTTATTGCAGTTGAGCAGAAGAAAAACAATTTTATTGTACTAATTATCTAAAAGCTGATAATTTTTGGGAGTAAACAACCCGAAAGAGAAACAAAAAACGTTTTTGTGGATGCCTCAAATAAAAATGAGAAAATTTTGCAGGACCAAACTAAATAGTAATAAAACTGACATTGACACCATCACATAACGAAAGATGTATTGACATGAATGATGGGAATTGTAAACAAAAATAATTAGATGTTTTTTTAAGCAAGGGGAAAGCAGTGGATGGATGTGATGATGCTGAGATGATATTCGAGCTGTAAATTTTCAAAAGTTTGGCTCGAATATTTCCTCTTGTTCTTCTTTTTTTTGAAGTTGTACCTGACGTATTTGCCTCTTTCTTTCCTTATTTGTACTGTAATTTTTTTCTGACTTGCCATGTCATAAACAGCTTAGGAGGAATGATTCAGCGAAAAAAAATTCTCCTCAACATCGTCATTTTCAAGTTGGGTCATTTGCTTTTGCTTGTCTCTGATGCGTTTTGTTTTGTCCCGACTTCATCTTCGTTAAAGTCATTTTTAATGTTTTTCTTCTATAAACAGAAGAAAAAAGTTGAGGAGGGGGGAGCCCATCTTTTAAAAACGTAAATGTTTTGAAGTTAAAAAAAAGTTGTATCATCATGGCATGGCTTGGATTTGGATAATAATGACTGGGGATTATTACAAGAATGATGGTGGTGGTGGAAGTGATCATGCATGCAGTTATATGGGATGACTGCAACTGCAAAGGATAATGTTTGAAAATTGCTGTTGGCTGACTTGGCATCGCACGGCATGGCAGGGGCAAGCCGGTTTGTCCCGTTATCTTTTTCCTTCTTTCGATTCCTCGTCTTCCCCAATCGATCTTAAGTATGCATCTGACTAATAAAGAGAAAAACGTAGACGAGTGGAGAAGAAAAATAAAAACGTATTCATACGTAAAAGGCTTAAAGGTACATACCTATGTACCGTAGGTAGGGTGAGTTGAGTAGGTACCTTCCTATTCCAACCAACTTGGAAATGACGTACATAATCAAAGGAAAAATAAACTAAAAAAATCAGCTCTTTTCCAAACACCTCCTAAAATCCCTATTTTTTCCTCTCATGTTCTGTAGCATTCCACCAATTTGGTAAAGTGAATTCGCCATCATCGTTACATAACACTAACATACCGGCGAATCTGAACTCCTACTTGCCCGGCATCTATCCCACCGCGGCTCAGGCTTTTTCAGCGAATTTTCCTTCTTCTCTCTCTTCTTCTTCCTCTTCTTTCTCTGCTTTGTATTCGGAGACCTACCTACGGCGATAGAGAAGTAGTAGTGTAGTATGAAGGAAAACAGCGAGAGAGAGAGAGATTTTTTCATACATAGCAGGAGCAAAAATTGCAAGTCAGACCGAGTTTACGCTTCAGTCTGTCGCTGAGAGTGGCGGAGTGAGAATATGCAGCAATTCCTCCTCCACTCACTCACTCACTTACTCACCCTTCCCATTCAACATTCTCAATCCAACCCTTTACGTAATGATCAACTGAAACAAGTAGCAAAATTTAGCCGAGGATGATGATGCTGATGAGAAAACATTCCTGTTTCTCTTAAACTCAGTCACTCAGTCATACATTCAGTCTAGAAAAAAAATTATACCTGTTATGCATGCATAATAATAATAGTCAAGCAAGTTATTGGACTACCTATTCTCATCATATCATATCATTTCAGATTCCTCTATAATCATCTCTCAGAAAAGTCAGCAAGTGTGTCTTGACTTGATTTAGCTTGGGCTCATCTTCTTTTTTATATTCCTCCATGAGTTTTATAAGCAGACAGACATACACAACAACAATGCAGATGGCAAGGCATTGTTATATTACCTAATGCACAAGAGACTTATATCAGGTTGTGCTTGGGCTTCAGCCTTTTTTCTTTACACTTTTGCCGATGGATGGATGGAGTCAAATGGATGTACAGAGACGAACATTGCCTGAGACGATGTGGATGAGGATGAGAATTACCTTTTTTTACATAACGGGATCTTTTCCCTTTTGTGTGCACCTTCTATTATCATCATCATCATCCTCATTATCACAGAGAGCCCATACGAGTGCACAGGTAGAATGGAAAACATTTTTATTATTATGAAAACCTAGTCAGATATGTCTTCTCTGTCGTTTCTTGTTACATGGATGGTTTATGATATGGGCTCAGGTAATGTTCCTTTACTATCCAACATGGCTTTTTATACGACAATGGAAGCTCACTGCAAGTTTTATTACGAAAGTTACAATATCATTCCTACTGCCATTTTATACATTGTACCTTGTTTTTTTTTATTCCAAAATCATTATTTATTACTGTTAGCACCAAACCATCATCAGCATATCATTATCATAATTTATAATGTGCGTAGGAACGTTTTTTTATAAAGAAAATGGTGAACAAGTAAAATGGTCAGGTAATTGTCTGATTTCTTCTTAGTTTTTGTATGCTAACTAGCGAAACATGGAATGCCTTCGTATTCTTGTCAAATGACTGGAAAATGTCTGATTTCACTCTGAAAGAATATCTGCGGGAAAAGGGTAAGGACCGACCAAGCAAAGCAGCAAATCAGATCCGAGTCTGTTTATTTTGTTTATTTTCAATGCGTAGCCAAAAAAACAAGCAAATAATTATCTTTCTGTTTGTTTGTTTTCCTTCTACCTTGCAGTTTATTTTCCAGCTCGGTAGATAACATCAAACGCATTCATCCATTTCCAATTTTCTTCCCATAAATATATCCTTCCTATACGCATTATTTTCTTCACATGAATGAGTTCCAAGATGGGATAGGAATGGGACTTTTTGTGGAAGAGAAATAGTCTAAAATATTCGATTCCATCAGCTTATTCCCAGGATTTCCTGTTGTCATCCTTCCTTTTTCTTTTTTACCTGGTGTAAAGCCCTAGACCAATAAGTTCTTTCTTTCCCTCGCTTCCTCAATTTCATTCCATGCGTCTTCTGAACTTCCTCCACATATTCCTCTTCCATGAGTTCAATTCACTCCAAGACTGGGAAAATAATAATAAGACGGAGTTCCATGAACTTTTCATCCACTCACTCCCGCTACGAATAAACCAAACCTAACTACATTTCAGTTAAGTACGTAGGTGCGTGCGGGAGAAAGTGACAATGACATGTGGATTTCATCAATCCAGCAAAAAAAATGTGTGATTGGGATGGTGATGCATAGCTTATGGAAGAGGAGAGAGAAAGGTCCTTATCCTTATTTAAGTAAAGAACAGAGCTCATTTCACTCCAGATCAGACCATATGCTTCCAACTGGAGAGAGAGTGTGGAATATTTTTTGTATAGATGGATGACGGATCAAGTCTGAACCTGTAGATTGCTATTAGGAAACTTTGTTTCCAGTCTTGATAAAGTTTTGCTTCCACATCGTCTCAAAAAAATGAAAGGGGGTGCATCCACCCTACCTGCGGTGTAGTGAAAAATGGAAATGTAGAAGGCTTCATCTTATTTTCGTACCAGTTTCACTGCCCGCTTAGGGAGAAAAACGGGAATCCAAATTGTGGTAGACAAAACGCCGCTTATAAAAATAAAGTTCATCTTCAAGGCCTAATTCATATCAGATACGTTGGCTAATAAAGTCTATGTGTAGTTGAGAGCAATTGTAAAACTGAGTAACTAGTTAAGTTGGTTTCGAATTTTTTATTACTGAATTAACCTCCTTAATATTATTTACTCAGGATGGACGTGCTAATTTTAGTAATAAGCGATCCAGGTTATCCTGCTAACTGCCAACCAACTCATTCCAATATGATTGCTCCAAACACATACCTACATACGTAATAATACAAGCTTTTACAGGTTCTGTTTGAGAGGAGATTGATCACTGCAAAACGACAATTCCTCGTTTTCTTGGAATTTCCCTATCGGTTGCTTTCTCGGTTGCAAAAAAAAAACGTTTTGTTGAGGTGGATTACGTAACTCATTTGTCATCTCCGCATTGTCAAAATAAAAACAAAGAGTTGTGGAAGGATTAGTTCTGTTGAGACAGGTCAGGTCCTTGTCTTATGACAAGATTTCAGAAAATGCAAACTCGAAATCATAATGAAAGTAAAATATCATTTTTATTTTAACATTAAACGATGATGCTGCTCCTCATGATGATTTTTTTTTGCTGCAACGTTTGAAACAGTAGTAACGGAGTTTGAAATAAAAATCCATCTCATTGAAACAAATCCGTCAACTAATTGTAACTAGTTAGCCTGGGATTATCTTCTGCATTTAGCGTACGTGACTCACCGGCCATCATCATCATCCATCACATCAGCACCCATCCATCCCTTTCCCATCATCAGCATCATCCCATTCATGTACGTATCCCCGAACATGTATGTAATGTCTACCAAAATATGACTGGAAGCCAGATTTAAATTTTCCACAACAAGTGATTACGCTTCCTACTATTATATTATGAATATGATATGTTGATGATTACCTAACTAACTGCATAAGTTAGTTATCTTTCACACAGTCCAGGTATTTATGAAAGTTTTGCTTCTCATTCCTCTCGCAGCGGTTTGGACCGATATGATATATGAGGAAGTCTTCAACATTCTACGGGCAAATATTCCCCATCTTCTGGACGAAAATTCGTTGTTGTTTTTCTTCATACAGAGCATTAAAAGCAACTTGCAACATTCAGTTCAACAGCAGAGCAAACTCTCTCTTCTTTTGCAATATTATTATTATTATCCATTTACTTACTCCCATCCATCCATCCACGTAAAAATAAATACACAAAATCCTTCCCAAACATTGTAACTCCTGCTACTACAATAAAGCACACACATTTCATTTTAAAAGCTTGAACACAACATTACGAAACTTTCATGTTGATATGCAAGAGACGACGAGGGAAGTATACCCAGAAAATAAAAACGATTTCATTTACTTCCTCCTCTTCCACCATACCAACACCACCTTACAACCTTTTTAAAAAGGGAGAGAGAAATATAATGAAAAAAGGATGATGATATATATATATAAAAATATACCTGAGCCGAGCACAAAACTCAAATATATTCCTACCCAGCCAAGCCATATTCAAACAAAGTATGAAATAAATGTACGTACATTTTTGCAACATCCAACCATTTCGAATTATATTTTCATAGTTTCATGAGCCATCATACGTATATTTTCCACGAGGGGTATACCCACCACCACTATCATCCTTCTCAAATGTACTCCTCCTCTTTTCAAAGCAAATCAACAATGCTTATACAGACTAAAAATCCTCTACTCCTCCATCCAATCCTTTTGAAAGAAAATGGCAAAAGCAAAAATATGAGTAGATATTCTCTGTTGGAAAAATAAAATGTGCATTTTCACTCTTGTACACCAAGCATGGATGTATAATATATAAAGAAAAAATATAAATAACGCATTAAAATCTACATCATCATTTTATACATCTATCTATATTATTACTGTACTGTACTGTTCTCTACACTGCCTCGAGCATTCCATTATTATTATTACAGCGAAAGACGAAAAAAAAATCATTCTATCTAACGGGACATTTTCCCCCCTATATACCTACCTAAAATACGAAGGCATATATATATGTGTAAGTAAGCATGGATGGATGTACTCCGAGAGCTTGCATGCTTCTGGGAGGTCATTCACCCCAACTGCTGACTGAGTGTACACACAACCAACCAACCCAACTACGATATCATCGTCATCATCGTCATTCTCTACAGAACTGAGCCAAACAGCTCAACAGCAAGCATGGATGAAAAAAAAAACTTTAGTTCAGTTCGTTCATAGTGAGCTGAGTTGGTTGGGCCAAAAAAAGCATGATGCATAGCATGGCATGCTGCTGAAAGTAGTGGCATAGGCTCGGCTCGGCTTCTTCTTCATCCTCCTCAGCCTGGCTCTGGCTCACACACAAAATGTTTCCCGTATAAAAAAAATATAACCGTACTCTCACAATCAGCTATAGAGATATGGGTATATCGAGAGAGAGAGAGGTTATGTTGTGGCTGCTATTATTATTATGCTATGCTGCTTGCTGTTATGCATAAGAAGGGAAGGACGGACGATGACTCCTTGCTCCACCACCACCACTAACATCAAATGCTACACTAGAGCTATATGGGATATGGCCATACAGAGACAAAAATATAGATATAAAAAAAAATTGCTAATATTTTCTCTGGCTCGATCTTTTAAACATGGCTTCATATATGAATTGGTTGAGTTGACTATATATAATTTTGTAACACGTTCTCCTACATAACTTGCGTATTTTTTTTCTTCGTCTTGCTAAAGTTTCTGTGGAGTTTGCTTCGCAGTCTCCTGAGAATAATAACGTAAAATAAAGTATAAATTGTTGTATACAATGGAATAGGTATAAATAATATATGTATTTATATGTGTTGTGATGTGATATGGCCTTAGTTAGTTGTGTGTGATTTTTCTGTTGTGCTAAATGAACATGAACATGAACTGAGCTGGCGGAGGAAGATGGAGAGCAAGTACATGAACATGAACTTAAAAAGAATCAGGAATGACGGCGAGGGTTATTCTTGCTGCTGCTGATGGTATTGATGATAATGATGACGACACATGGGATGGAAGAGAGAGAGAGAGAAAAGGATGACAATAAAATAAAATAAGAAATCAGTGACAAAAATGATTACAAGAGAGAATGGAGAAAAGTAGATGAAAAACTTTGTCAAAAAACTGCTGGAAAGAAAGCAAAAACAAAATCTTTTGAAAAAATATTCA
Organism: Lepidocyrtus cyaneus; assembly: GCA_034696785.1. Lineage (NCBI taxonomy): Eukaryota > Metazoa > Arthropoda > Collembola > Entomobryomorpha > Entomobryidae > Lepidocyrtus > Lepidocyrtus cyaneus. The sequence continues at coordinate 12,792 of JAQIWX010000017.1, read as the reverse complement.
ACGTACTTTTCAACGAGAAAAAAAAAACGTTTCAGTTTTGGTTTTAAAGAGAGCTTCCTGGAACGATTGTTTTCCCTTGCAAGTTTAACAATGATTCATTCCATGCGATTTAATGACCTTTCTATTTTTTAAGGAATCACCTTACAACATCAAACCCAATCTATTACAAATAAATTTGTGCAATTTGAAACTACGGGAAAGCCATCACCACCATCATATTATTCACGCTGAATGACACGGCACTATTCGCACTTCATAAAAAATGATGGAAGGAACGTTCAGTTTCAAGCACATAAGTAAAAAGGCGATTGCGATTCCTCCGCGAGTCTATGAGTGTGCCATATACATACTTTTTACTCAAACGCAGCTCAACTCGCTATGCAATATGAGAACAAGCAAAGTTATACGGTAAATCACCAAGAAGAACCACACCAGCAGCAGCAGCACCACCACGTTTAGGTTCACTCGTACAACGTACCAAAAGAGTATTATTTACGTTGAGCGGTCCATGACCTCGAAATGTATGTATGTGTGGTGGATAGTGGATGGTGAAAAGCATGTGTATTTTTATTACTTTACATGGTTTGCTCTTCTCTAAGGATGATGATGAACAATATGATCATACCACATCATCAATATCCCTCTACCAAGTTATGCATATGTATTTATTTATGTTATAACATAATTTTAACGCAAAAAATATTACTGATATGATATGATATGATATATTATTGGATTGCATTTCCACCTTTCTTCTAAATTGTTTTCTAAAGGTCACGTGTCTGCCTGTGCTCTTCTCAATCCACTAAAAAATGTGAGTTACATGAGTAGACCATTAAAATAAAATCTGAATGTGATAGACGGAGAGCAATACGATAATATGATATGGATGTCTGTATCATCAACACATGTATTTATATATCGATAAATATGTGAGGTGAAATATGAAGGAGAAGAAGGTTCTTCTTCAATTACGGTACTGTGACACTGATCATGATCCTGATCCTGATTTTTTTAATGATAAGGAGGAAGGAGCCCAGATATGAACTAGTTACTTTACTATATATATTTACGGATGGATGGATGGAAGGTGAAAAATAAATGCATAAATATATATATTATTTTCACTGCACATGTGCATGTCCCTTGCCCCAGAAGCAGAAGTAAGATGATTTGTTATGTAATATGATGATATTTTAACAGGAGTAAAAACGGTTCACCTTTCTTCCAATCGGATAATTTCAGTCATGTGAGAACAATATCTGTTCAAGGAAATTTAATTGCAGATGGAACGGATTGTAATATGTATTACAAATACCGGACGCTGTTAGGCGATCTTTTGTAGAAATGCGATCGTGTTAAATTATAGTTATGTAAGTTAATATTTTTTTCAAATATGCTGAATTCCATTACGTAACAAGTTAAGATATAAATTAATTTTCTGGCTTACCTCGGATAGTGCTCGGCATCCTGACCTCATCCTTCCATGCGACTGAGGTCCGAAAAAATTTGTACACTCGTAATTGTATACATTCACTTTTGGGGGACAAATTACAAATTACTAGCACTCAATTTATAAATCACTTGTTTTAAATTTTGTAAATTCCAATCATAAATTAATCACAAACAAATCCACTTTTTACGAAGAAATATAATTATTCCGATTTTTCTTCTCCGACTAATCCGAAAATATCTTTTGTCAGGAACTAGTCATAAACTTCAAAATGATCTGTGATGATGATGGCATCCTCACAAGCAGCATGATGAGCAAGTTTTCCCTGGAAAAGAGTTAGAGATGAGTGGGTGGATGGGTGAAAGAATCCGGAAGTGAACTTTCCAAAAATCCCTTTTCCCCGCCTTAAATTAAAACTGTTTTAATTCCACTTTTTAAGTCCCTTCTTACACAATTGATCCCAGACCAGAATCAAATGGGCAGCGATCCTTAATTCCTGGAATGGAAAAATGGCTGGATTATTTTGAACAGCCAGTTTTCCGTACTCTATCAAGTAATCCCGTTAGTCGCGAACTGTTTTGGAATGAGACTAATTATTTCCCGGAAAAGCACTTAAAATATGTGAACCAACTGTAGAAAGTTCCGAAGGGAGAAAGAATCAATTACGAAGTCACATCAAAGCCCAAGACATGCAAATTACATCAAATAATTATTCGCAAACTATATTCATCAGATTTGATTTAAAGCATCAATATTGCTTGTTTTTTTAAGCTTTCATTTGTTATTTTTTTTGGATTCACATTACATATCATCCATGTAACACGGCATGTAGATATTTTCACTGACAAACGATCAAATAGGCTTTGGGTGGGTGGATCTCCTTCCTATTATGTATGTATGGCCATGTATAATAATATTATTATTATGATTATCCCGGATGGAACTTTTTTCCATGGAATCCCGTTTGTTTCACTGTCCACCTTCCTATTCACTGTATCCTTTCCCTAATATGTTAGGTATGTAGGGTTCACAGACTGGAGGTCACTCAACCGTCCACAAAGAAGAAACAAATTCTACCTGTAAAATACTTTTTTTGTCCCTTGGACCCTTTTCCTCGTCCTTCCCAATTTCAAGGGGACACCAAAACACAAAAACGAACGATGTTGATGATGAAAGGAGCTTCTTTCCTTTTTTCACGCTCGAGCAAACAAAAATCCCAGTTTTATGATGATCCAAAATTGTTTCCTCCTGAAGTCCTTCAAGGGACCACTTCACTTATGAGTTAGGACGGAGAGCACTCCCTGAAATAAAATGAGTATGCTGGTCCCTTCCGTATCCCCACAATCCAAGTCACTTCCCTTTTTCTTTTTTGTATTTCACTTCCTGGATCCCTTGTCCGTGTCCCGATCCTCCATAACACTTTTCACACTTGCTGTTTTTTTTTCTTCTTCAAAATTCAATTAAGACAGGTTGATTATTATTACGTAATGAAATTAACCAGAATTTATTATTTCCTCAGCACATTGATTCCATTTTTCCATGAAAATTTTTCCTTCTTCTGCTTCCGTATCGGTCCAAGACGCGCCTACACTCCAGTCAATACCAGGTCCCGATAAGGTTGATGATGATGATGTTCAAGACACAGCTCATGTGTATACTTTCCTTCCACACACACACACACTGTCTTCCCCTTTGCCTCTCTCTGTTTTTTATTGAGTTGCTTATCCGAGCTCTACTGGATTCCGAATGGAAAGCCCGTGCATAAGGGAAACATCTAGGCAGAAAAGGATATGGGATGGCATGCAAAAGGAAAATATCATGAAGAGCAATAGCACCACTGGCACTGGCTCTTAGTCACTTCAGCTCAGTTCAGCTCAGTTCAATTCAGCCAGCGTTTTTCGTTTCTCTACATGTACCAGTAAAAAATACTCAGACCAGGCATACTCGCATAGGCAGTGTGTAAAACATTTTTTTTCCTCCTTTACATTGCATTGGATTTTCCTCTTTCCTTCTCCATCCATTTCATACTCTGAGAGAAAAAAGTAACAGCACTTTCAGTTCATATAGTAAAGTAAAAGCCGTATTCGTTCATGGGATGATCGTCATATATAACGTAACAAAAAAATCTCATTTCACATCATCATAGTACAGCTGAGCTTAGAGCTAGAGTTTTTTTTTTCAAGTTGAATGTTGAGCGAGGAGAGGAAGATTTTTTCCCGTTAGTTTTTGTTGTTCTCCTCAGTGCTCCGGTGCTGGCGGTCCTGGTGGCATCACAGCACATCCTTCGTTCCGTGCGCTGAAGAAAAACCCATTCTTATATTCTTTTACTCCGCTCATCCTCCTCCTGGCTCTGTCTGATGATAGTGGTGGTGGTGGAGGTGATCATCATCATCATCAGCAGCGTTATTTGTTATACTCAGCTCACTCCCCCGTTCCTTCTTCTCCTTCCTATTGAGAAGGAACAGTATACTCTGGGCTCTCTCGTGGTATGGTGGAGAGCTCTTGCTCCGTCTTCTTCCCTGTACAGCATTTTTTTTATCCTTTCGGATTTTTTGTACTACAATCCCAGTCCATTGTTAAGAAAAGAAACGTTACTTTTTTTTAGTAGAGATACATATTTGTTGAACAGGTATGGGATGCTTTTGTTATGTAATGTAGTCAGTAGTAAGTCATGCTGAAGCTCATACATTTTATGCAACCGATTGTTTGAAACGTTTGGACGAGGATGATGAGGGGAGCTCGTCAGAACTTACCTAGGACGTGCCTATTCATTTTCCTTGAAGACTTTTTCGGGATTGCGGTTCCGTCTTGTAAGACTCGATTAACTATACTTAAACCTTCAATATGCTGTTTAAATAATCAAATATAAAGGTGGCGTGTTTTGGGCCGAGCGTTGCATTTGGATGGATGGACAGGATGATTTTATGATGAAGAAGCGTTTAAGCGTAGTAAGATGCAAATGGGCTTGTTCACTCACAAAAATTCAGGATTGCCCATCATTTTCCTCGTCGCGATCATGATTTTCAAATATGTTTTTAAAGATTTTTGTCTGGCCGGACCATGCCGCTCTTTCTGTCTCTCTTTCTCTCTCATTAGCATCCTCCTCCGTAATTTTACTGTCCTTTTCGGAGATTGATTGCTAGCAAATAAAAATGTACTTATGCAAAACAGGAGGTATTTATGCATGCGTAGCTGGTCAAGACAAACAAATTCCTGGGGTTGGACTTGCTGTCTGAGGAAAAAAAGATGCAAAGAAGAATTGATATGCTTGGTTAAGATTTTTTTAGTAATTTCGTCCCCTATTCCATTACAAATCATACCATTCCATGTGCCATTATAGCTACGTTATGACAAGACTGTTCTATCCGCTGTCATGTCAGTTTTGCCGACTCATTATAGGGATCTGTCGCTGCCAGTTGGTGCTGGTTGGCTCGGCTAAAAAAATTTAACCAAAAAAACGATGCAAAAATGGAAACCGTTTAGAAATGAAAGGCTATTTCAATCACTTCAAGAGAAAATTAACAAGATAAAGATGAGCAGATGGACATTAGCGAAAAATGCTAGCTCATTAAGATACGTTTCGTCTAGCATTTTTTTTAAACAAAACTTCTTATGTGGTTATGCAAAGCATGTTCCTCCTCACTTGTTACTGTTGCTATTTTTTTTAAAGAGCTGCTATCATATCGTCAGGATTCTTTTTTATTTTTGTTATTTTGAAAAATAGGCAAAGCCAAGCCATGGCAAAGAGTCAATCCGGGCTTTAAAAAAAGCTTAATGAAATCCGGTGTGAAAAAACTAGAACTGGTGTGTGTTGTTTAATGATTATATGCATGCTGATGATGTTGATGATGACGTTTGTTTTTGTTCACGAAGCACTGATAAGGAAAAGGGAAAGAATGCCATCAGAGCCGGAGCCAAAGCAAATGACAATAGTTGAAGTTGAATCCGGAATGAAGTCCCAGCCTACCAAGCGAGAATCTAAACTGAACAAAGCTGTGTGAGATCTGATATGTTTGTGTTTGTTTGACATGCCAAGCAGATTATATGGCTGTTCGGGATGCGTGAAAATATTTTCTCAAATAAAAAACAAACAAAAAATATCTTCCTTTTTCGTACAGCAGTGAACGGTCTCTTTAAAGATGATTTAATGATAATGATGCGGCAAGCTTCGCTTCCCTCAATATTGATTGGGTTGACACGGGTCAGGTCATGTAAAAAAAAGGTGAAGTATCTTTTAAAGAAAAATAATAATGATGAACTCTCGTGATCGATGAACTGTCTAGCTACGGACGGATAACGTTTTATTTCGCTAATGGAATCCGGCCAAAAATTGACTTTGCTTAAAACAAAAGGTGCGTGCGTGTGTGGTGGTGGCTTGGCTGTAATTTCACATTAGCTATTCATAATTTTGCCATTTTTTTGCAGAAACAAAAGAAAACTGGCATAGGTAATTTCTGTCGGGAAAAAATTACTCCACACAACTCCTCAAGAACAAGCGCCTCTTCTACTAAAATATTTACCAAACTTTTTTTTCGCAATTTGCATGAAATACGATGTTGGAATGGGGAAACAATTGCGAAGAAAACCAGCAATTTTTAGCGCGGCATTCGATTGAGCATTAAACGCCCGCCTTGTCATCTGCATCATTATCGTCATCATGTCTTCAGTGGAAATGGCGAACCCGCTGATATTTGTTCATTCAAAAACTCCATTGTTATCCTCCGTCTGTTACAAATCTACACTTCTTCGCCGGTGCTATTCACACTGCATTTCATTATCCTATTTTTTTTACAGCAAACATTATTCATCATAATCCTCCTTTCCAAACATAAATCATACTTGACTTGAAATATAAAGCAAAAGATATACGATTCGTCAACAATCAAAAATCATCTCTTCTCTCTGGTCGATCAACAATGGGAAATGTAAATATGCAGAATGGCTCATACTTAAATATGGCAGCTAAAAATTCCTATCCATGTCCCGCCATCTTTCACCTACCACGGCAAGCCGACTTCCATCATCATCATCAAGCTCACATGTGCACGCATGAAAACCTAACTGGACATTTTCATTTGTTCAGCTTTAACAAGGAAAAAATCCATCCGATTCTTTCCATCTCCCCCATTAACATCTCATCTTCATCTTCTGTACATGTGTAAAAAAAAATACAAATCCTTTTGACGATGACTACGATCATCTTCCATTTTTTATTACTGCTGCCATTCTACATTATGCATTGCCTTGTCCACCATGAGCATCATCTCATCTTGAAGTCTCCTCTCCTATTCCGAGTAACTTACCTGCGTTTTCACGCACCTGTGCTCCCTCCATCTCCATCCAAGACCAACACCGCCGGATCGTTAAAAGCTTGAGAAAGAAGGGGGAGAGCAAAGAGAGAGAGAGAAAAAAAAAACCTTTAACATAACTGTACCGGCTTCTTTTATTTCTTTTTTCCTTGTTCAGCAGCCACCATTATCATCTTCTATCCCATCCCATGAGCTTTATCATTATCATATCAGCATCATGATCATAATCACCAACCGAAGAAGACTTTTTATTATTATTATAATCATTAAAAGAAACAGCGGAGAAAAAAGTTTGAATATGAATAGGACATAAAAGAATCTTCTTTTATAGATAAGTACAGCGGTTGATTCGTCGTGTTCAGTGAGAAGAAGAAACCCGATTCTTATTTGATATGAAAATACCTAAACAGCTTGAGGAGAAGAAGAAGTAGGAGCAAATAGATGATATCATGCAGTTTGGCTGCTGTAGAAAAAAATCAACCATAATTATTCATATCATTACATAATATATATAATTAGTTTGACATGGTATGATATGATATGATTTAATACACTAAATGGAAGCATAGCCGAGAAATGCATAAATTATGCTTGAAATGAATGATCCTCCCACATTTCAAAGGAAAAAAGACACTGCATTGTGTTTAAATACTGAGCAAATCAAGTCACAATTCTTTCTGTCCCCTAAAAAAAATCCCAAATTTCCATAAAGCAAATAAGCCATCCGTAATACTGATCGCCTTTTTTACTTGTGATTTTAATTCTTATGATTAAATTGTCTTTTGGAGTGAATCGAGATCCGGATTTGTATAATTAGCTATCCATTTCCAGAACAAGATTTACTAATTTGTCAAACAGAAGTTTTTTTTTAAAGTTAAGTTTTTGTTTTGTTAAGGGGTAATAATGTAAAAGGTTCCGCTTAATTCTTTTTTATGAAGAGCAGCTTGTGTAGGACGCTGTAGAGGTGAAAAAGTAACTGAAATATCAAATTACCACATTATCGATTTTAACCCAAATATCCAAGCCATGCAGTTTCTGTGAAGTGCGATACCATATCCCTTCATTTCAAAATTATTATGTAATAACGACCAACTCATTTTTAAACCAAATGGTTTTTAATGGTTTTGAAGGTCTTTATCACAGCAGTAGCAACTCGTATAATATGGCTATACAAATCTGTGTGCATGTCTACAATGATTATGTAATACTTCCACTCAACTTGATTTTGATTTTGTATGCAGCCATCCATCCATCCTCCCCTCCTCGAACTTCGTCCATCGTGATTGTATGTAAAACAAATGGAATCTAGGTCAGCTCCACGATCAGCAGATCTTCATACTTTGTCGCAAAAGTTGCGTGTGTGTACGCGACTGATTCTGTTGTGTTGTTTGTGATTGAAAAGTACTTTCATTTTGTCCTCTCCTGCAAGCAGGATTGGATATGCAAATAGAAAATGCGTAATAATTAAATTCAAAAGAAGTTGTTTTGATTGTTGCAACAATTTATTTAAATAAAAAATGAAGTCTCCATTTAATTTGGTGAAGGCGAAGGCCAAATCGAGGACACCTTATCTATGGTCATGTACAATTCTCGAAAATAACAATTGCATCATCATCATCATCCCCATCATCGCCAATGACATTGATCGTTTGACGGTAGCCAGTCAACAATGCAAAATTATTGGATTGGATTAGGACTCAGCTAATTAGAATAGTAGTTAGGAGATTGTTTTCGATGAGTGGAATGAATGAGCGAATGTATCAATTCTAATTCTACGTAGGCAACTGGGCAAAAATGAATTAAAATATGTTAAAAGTTGCAATTTATTTGCCCTTTGAAAGGATGCAATTTGATTGACCTATTTAAAAATAAAAGAGTAACAAAATGATTTGTTTTTGTTTCTTCAACATTCGTCATCATTATCTGCGACGCGCCTGTCATTTCTTCATAACAAAAATAACAACTCAGCACACATACATAATTTTATTTGTTTATTTTTTACTATTAAAGAATTAGCTAATTATCCCAAATCCAATGGATCAATAACGATGACCGATAAGAAGCTAAACAAAATCAGTCATATCATTATTATAATTTATTTGTACAAAGCAAAGCAACAAAATTACTTATTTATCCCATTCCCTCGTCCGGAACCGGACGCGTGGCCTGGCAATGATGATGACGATTCCCCATCATTAAAAATGTATTTTTTTTCCAACTTTAATTTTATAAAACGCATTGTTTGCGGGGAAAACTAAAACAATGGAATAACAGTTACGATTGTTGCTGCTGGCTAAAGTCGGTGAGGACGGGTGGTGATAGAATGATTATATTATGACCACACAAAGACAAAACTCACCTGTTTCGCACCCAAGCAAGTGCCGACAAATATCTACCTCGAGTCCATTTTGTTTTGCATTCAAAGTCGTTGATAAGCTTTGTTCGCTCACTTTTTTAAAAGGTTGGGTCTGCTCTGCGGATTCTTGCACTGCCTGTTTTACTTCAGTTGCTGTTGAGTTGAGCAGGCGGAGTGATAAATTGGATGGATGTATCGGTAAATATGAAAGTTACGTAGAACATCATAATATAATAATGAAAACCCTTTTTAACTCCTTGTTTCAGTCAGTTCAACTTGGCCCAATCTCCGATCATCATTTTCCATTGATATTTATGACAGGAGTTTAAGAGCAGTCGGTTCTGTTGTGTTGAGCGGGTTGTAAGCTATTTTCCTCTTGAATGAACACTCAGCAAGGGAATCAAATGTTATGTTACATAATATATCTCATTGTTACAACCAAGACGGACGGGTTGAAGTGAATAAGAAAAACGGGTTATTATTGCCAATCCTCTCCCTTATCATTTTACTTATCATCGGATCGGATAGCATTTAATAAAAACTGCCTATTATTCTATACAGCAGGGTTCTTTTTTTCTTCAAAGCTCCCTTAAATGCTCCCATCCAACCCATTCAATATTTGATATATTGGCTTGTTCTAGAGATGGAATCGGAATGTGATTTTTTCCTTCTATAATTTTTGCTCATGTGAAGTAACTTGATGTGAATCTTTTTGCGCTCAACCTAAAACACACCCATTTCCCCAAGCCGTCTGCGCAGCTATTTCATACATGAGTCCATTTTGTCTGGCTCTCTGACTACTCCTCTGCCTTTGTATGGCGTGGAGTGCAAAAAAAAGTGGTAAATTTTTGTGTAGCATTCTCCGTATGATTTTTTTTTCTAATTCCTTCTTCATCAAAGAAAACAGGGAGGAGGAGGAGTCCAACCAGAAAACCGCCAAGAAGAAGGAGCTGTTGATGAAGACCGATCTTGTCTTGATCGACCTGAGCACGTTGCATCTCGAAATACATATCTTCCTTAGCCAGCCTCGAGTGGAATCCCTGTTTAATAGAAAAAACATGATTGAACCACAAGCACAGTAATGGATACCTTCCTCCCGCACTCACCTGTGTTGACCTGTGCAGTTCACCCGAACACTGCAATAATAGTATGAAAATGGATGGATTGCAACTTTGTTTTCTACGTGCGTGAGTGAGTGAACGAATGAAAAAAAAAAAACTTCGGTCGGTAATCGACAAGATTATTATCGGGAGATTAATTTAATGTGAATTGTACCAGTTTTTTCTTCTTCTCAAAATCAGGGATTATTATAATGGCGATGGTGAGTGCGAGAAAGGGGGTGAGGATAATAATGAATAAATGATGCGCAATGAATGAGAGAGGAGAGGTGAAGTAGCTTCTAACTTTGAGCACGTAATGAAGGGATACGAAAGCTAATGCACTATTACGATATGATACGATTCATAAAGATTTCGAAAGAAAAAAATCACGAGGGAGAGGAGGAAGACGAGTTTTCAACTTTAGACCGAGCCATGTAACATGTTCATCATCAGCATAAAATAATGTAGCTAGTTTAGTATTAGTTGAGCAGATGTAAAATGTAAAGTAGCTGTAAGTTAACTGCAGTGAAAACTGGCAACCGGCCCGAGTTAGTTCTTACAGCTCAGTCAGTCAGAGTGCAATGCACTTGAACAACAACAAATGAAAAAAAAACACAGAGAAGACGGACACACTACTGACCTCCAATAATTAGGCAGTGGGATGGCAAGTTGAAGTACGAAATTTTAGCTACGAATGGCCAGTGTAAAAATATCTTTCAGAAGTATCTATCTTTAATCCACTAAATCCACAACATCATACATACCTGCCACTTATCAGAATTTAAAAATTGAATTAAACTGATTTGCGGCGTTAGTTCGCTTCTATTTTCTTTTTTCGATTTTTACATACGGTCCGACAAAACTTTTGCAAAAACTGTTTGGCATTTGAAATGGAACGAAGATGCAGGCAATTCCCGAACAATATTCGTTTACATTCCCGAAGCTCGTGTTCATCTCTTCCTTCCAACCTTCCAACTTCCCGTGGATGTAATTGAACCACCAACAGAAAGTACAGTTTATTATTACGCAAATAAATATTTTTTATTGTTTTACCTGTTTCCCCAAACACACACACAACCCATGTAAGTTAAGCAAGAACCACGAGTAGATATTTTGGAAACTCCCCGAGAAAGAACTTATGTATCACAGTTTCATAAAGCCATTACGAAATGAAAATGGCCAAGATCGGATCTCATCCTCATCCCATATAACATCACATCATCACGCACCAGCGGTTCTGCATACCAAACCAATCTCTCTAGCAAATATAAAAACTTTTATTGTGTTTTGTTGTCACGATAATAAAAGGCCGAGTACGCACACGCACTATTTACCAAGGAGGACCACCACCACTTCCATCAAATATCACAATTTTTTTTAATTTTATTACACTTTGGATTTTTTTTTACTGGGAAATGTTCTCTACTTTTTCCATCATGCAGTTTATGACGTGAGCTCATAAACATATTTTTAATACTTGGCCATAGTAAGTAAAGCCATATACTACTACATTCTCATCCTTGCGAATTATAGTTGGAGGTAAGGTAAGCAAGCACAGAGTTACATAACCATATCGTAATGGTAATGCGGTCCTCCCACACAACAGCAAAATCAACGCTCTCCTCCTGCTCCCCTCAAACAGAAATTTACTTCCTACTTTGTTCTCGCCTTTTTTTTATATAGCAAACTGGTTTTCCAGCAGGGTACACCAGCTCACATCTGCCGTCACTCTCCTGAACCAGGATGGAGTGCTGCGGAGGAGAGGAAAGAGGATCGAACGAACGTTTCCTACTTTGTTCCCTTTTCAGTTCAGAAAAAAGTAGGTATCCCGTTCCAAAGGAAAAACTGATGGCGATGATGATGATGTTTGAGGTTCTTTCCAAGCTCGTTCTGCTTCCCGTGTGAGTTGCTTGGTGGAGGTGGAATAGCCATTGCGCTTTTAGATTCTTGGAGCATGAGTTCTTGCAACTTAGCTTAATTTCATCCTTTTTAATTTTTATGTGTATTTTTGTTGTACCTAATGGCAGAAAGGAGGGGAATCTGGTTACCTACATACATAGCAGGCTTGTTATTAAACGTTATTGGCGTCGGAAACCCACTCACTTGCCGACTTTACAATCCCATTTATAAAATATTACCCAGTCAATAAAAACTCTTTTAGATACAATGAAGATAATAATGATGAATGACAATGTGATGTAATAATGTCTGTGGATAAAAATAAAAAACAACAAAATTTTCAAGCACGTAATTTATTACAAACCATTTCATCATTATAGAAGGAAACAACTTTCGAACTCAACCACCACTCCCCTTAAAATATAGTTTGGAGCTGTCTTTTCCATTAATTTGGAATTTGTTTATTTTCCATTTCCTCAGCGCAAGGTTTCCCTCATTATAAAAGTAATTGAAATCTTGAACGAACATGTTCCATCATCATAGCTGCCTTTTTTTTTTTAGGAAGAAATCAGGTAAAATCTCTCCCAATCTATTTTCACATCATCATCCAAGGAATAGAAATTATTTCAGGTATTTCGGCAGCAGCACGAATTGCGACAGACATGATCATGCTCA